>CAUYRT010094084.1:0-33480 GCA_963574885.1 Lepilemur ruficaudatus | reverse complement strand
TGACAGTAAGTTAGAACCTCTTGTATTATCCTGGATTAAGCTTCAGCCCATTATTCGAAGTGAGGTGACACAAGACCCGAAGAATGGATTCCACTTGTACTCACCATCAAATTGGTATTGACTGATTAACACTATGGTGCTCCAAGGGTGGGAGTGAACACTGGGGAATTGGGGGGTGGGGGATAGACCCAAGGCTGAGGGACGTGGGTGGGGGGTCACTGTGGAGGGGTGGGATATGCTTGAAAAGTAGTTGGGGAGCGGAATTAGGGGTCTCAATAGGGGAGAGTCGTTTTTTAAAAGCTCTTCTAAAACTATAAAATGATTCTAGATTTTAAATGTGTTTACATAGTACTATTCCCTTCTCAGAGTGCATACATTTCAAAAAGAACAATCCAATAAATAAAAACATGAATTATTTTTCAAAGTTTCTCTATTAAGTTCTAGTTCATTCTTTTAACTTGCCTATGAAATTTTATTTATCACTCAGAAATCTCAGTGACTATTAAGGCTGTTACAAAATTAACATCTATTGAGAAGTTCAATACTTTAAACACAAAAGTAGAAAAATTAGGGCACTAGTTATCTAATCTATAATGGAATAAATATTTCTTCTTAAATAATTCTGAAGTTCTTACTCATTTCTTAGAATTTTATGACTTTCAGATACCTTTCAAAAGAACCCCTAATGGATTAAATTTTTTAATGATTATGTTGAAGGCAATGGTTAATGGTAGAAAAATATGAACATATAATACATTCTCAAGTGTAATTGTTGAAAAGTGGTCCACAAATATGTGGCCACCCAGAACCTCAGAATGTGACCTTATTTAAAATAAGAGTCTTTTCAAATACAACTAGTATAAGGATCACAAGATGAGACCATCTGCATTTTGGTAGGTTCTAAATCCAATGACTAGAGTCCTTACTAGACACAGAATAAAAGAAGACACACAGACACAGAAGAGACACTGAGGAGAGAGGACCATGTGATGAAAGAGGCAGAGATTACAGTTATGTTTCCACAAACAAAGAAACTCCAGGAGCCAATTTTAATCTGGGCGAGGAACTTCTAAACATTAAAAGTAAGGGTGAAATCAAACCAAGACATTGATTTCAGACTTCTGCTTCTAGGACCATGGGAGATTAGATGTCCATTGTTTCAAGCCACTGAGTTTATGGTATTATTTTTATGGCAGTCCTAGGAAACTAATACATGAAATACGACTTTGATAGGTTTCATAGTGTGCTAAAATCTGTCATCTTATTTTTTATCAAATAAAAAGTATAAATATAGTGATTCTTTGTCCACAAGTCCAAAATTTCTAAATTTCCCAAATCTGAAAATCCAGAGTTGCTTTGTTTTTGTTTTGGTAAATTTTTGATGAACTCAGTAGGTATGATTAACTAATTGCATTACCTAAAGTGGTAAAGAAATAATTTTGAGTATCCAGTAACTTTTCATTTTATGGCTAAATGTGAAATTACTTTTGTAGAAAAGTTAAAAATCAAAATTTAAATTGAAATTTAGTTGTGATAGTTCCCACATAAATCAGGCAAATGTTCTGATAATTATATTAAAATGGGAAAAAAAGAAAATTTACTAATAAGGAAATATGCAACAGGAAGCTTTGTATTGGACTTCGCTTATCATTAATGGAGACTGGTTGTAATACTTTTTCATCCTTGACGTACTGCCATTATTATATAACCCTAAGTTATGATGTTTATCTATAATAAGATATAAACTTTCAGAAACTCATGCACTATGCATTCTCAGAGAACAAAATTTATGTATACATTATATCATATAATTTATATATAATAAATATGCATATGTATACATATATCTAGCGATGTGTACATCTGCACATTTATGTATCTATCCTATGGCTGCCTGACCATTGTATTTTGAAAGCAGATAACTTGTTTTTTTGTTTCACAGGTCTTTGAACAAAGAGAAATTTTAGCCCTGGATGAATCATACCCAGAGTTTTATGCATATTCAATCTAGATGATAGTTGAGATTTTTTTTAGTTGATATCTAATGAAGTTTAGTTGATATCTAATGAACAAGAGTTGATGCTACAATGGATGAAACAATTTGTGGATTCTACAATGGGATGCAAATATTTTTCATGTGGAAAAGACATGAAGCTTGGAAGGTTAGAGGGCAGATTGTTATTGGTTAAATTGTGTCCCAAAAACTTTATGTTCAATTCCCAACCTCTAGTACCTGTGAATATGAACTTATTTAGAAATTGGGTTTTCACTGATAAAAACAAGTTAAGATGAGATTATAATGGAGTAGGGTGGTTCCTAAGCCAATAATTGGTGTCTTTATAAAAAGAGAGAAATTTGAACAAAGAAACACAATGGGAGATCTTCATGTGAAGAGAGAGGTAGCAATTGGAGTGATGTATCAGTAGCATGTGCCAAGGAATGGTGATGATTGCTGACAACTACCAGAAACTAGGAAAAGGCATGCAATAGATGCTCTTTCAGAGGTTCCAGAAAGAACTAACCCTGATGACACCTGTTAGGACTGCTGTTCTCCTGAACATTAAGAGATCATGTTTACATTATTTTAAGCCACCCAGTTAGTGGTAATTTATTACAGCAGGAAACTAATACAAACAGATATTGAAAAAAAAATGGCTGAAAGATTCATACTTCTTGATATCCAAACTTACTCTGAAAGCTACAGTGATCAAAGTAGTGTGGTCATGGCATACTACAGATGTATAAGCCAATAGAATAAATTTGAGAGTTTGGAAATCTACCAAATATCTACAGTCAATTGATTTTTGATAATGATGTCAAAATAATTCAATATGGAAAAGAATACTCTCTTCAACAATTGTTGTTGATACAAGTGGATATCCACAGGTAAATAGTGAAATTGAAACATCCTGAGCTCACATAATATGCAAAATTAACTTAAAACACATCAGTGACCTAAATATAAGAGCTAAAATTATAAACTTAGAATAAGAACATAGGAGCAGATCTTCATGATGATGGATTTGACACTGGATTTTTAGATATGATATAATAATCATGAACAACAGAAGAAAAAATAAATTAGTCTTCATCAAAATAAAAAAAACTTGTGAGCATTAAATAACATTATCAAGAGAGTATAAAACAACCTATAGAACTGGAGAAAATATTTGCAGCTCATGTGTCTGAAAAGGATCTAATAACCAGAATTTAAATAAAAGGCTTTAATTCGACAACTAAGAGGCTAACAGTCTTACTAAAAAATAAACAAAGACTTGGGTAGATATTTCCCCAAAAAAGATATACAAATGGGGAATAAGAAATGCTGTTCAACATCATTAGTCATTAGGGAAATTCAGATCACAATCACAATAAAATACCACTTCATATCTATTAGAATGGCTATATTAAACAATAAAAATTATAAGTATTAGCAAAGATGTAGAGATATTTGAACATTCATATATTGTAGATGGCAATATAAAATCATGCAACCATTGTGAAAAATTTCAGCACTTAAAAAGTTAAACATAGTATTACCAAATGGCCTTGCAATTCAATTCCTACATATATATCTTAAAAACTTGAAAACATGCACTCAAGTACATGTATGCACACGTTCATAGCAACACTGTTCACAGAAGCAAAACACGAAGACAGTCCCAATGTCCATCAATGGATAAATGAATAAATAAACTGTGTACATGCACATGGTGGAATATTTTTCAGTCATTATATAGAATGAGGTGCTGATATACGTTACATCATGGTTGTATCCCTAAAGCATTATTCTAACTGAAATAACCCAGATATAAAAAGTCTCAGATTATATAATTGCATTTATATAGCATATCTACAATAGGTAAATCACAGAGATCGAAGTAGATTGATAGTTACTGGAGGTTGGATTGAGGGAGGAATAGAAAGTGACTGCTTAATAGGTATTGAATTTTCGTTAAGAGTGGTGGAAATGCTTTAGAACTTGATTCAACTGGTACTTGTAGAGCACTGTAAATGCACTAAACGCCACAAAAATGTACATTTTAAAATTGTTTATTTCATGCTCTGTGAATTTCATCTCAATAAGATGAAACCTTGTTGTTTATTTGAAATTTAAATTTGACTATCCTGTATTTTATGTGACAAGGCATACACACACACACACACACACACACATGCAAATATGCATGATGAAGATAATACCAAAACACTATACAAAATTAGGCATTGAATGAATTGTTTTTTAGATAGTAAGTTGCTTAGTTTTGTCAGCCTTAAGTCATTTAAAATGACAATATTAATCCACTTTCATATAACAGCCATTTTTACCTTCCAGAACCACATATGCTGCTACGTAGAGCGATGTTTAAATATCTTTATGTTTATATACAAATGAAAAAATATTATGCATACAAACTGTTTGCTATTTAATGTAATTTAATTTTCATATTTAGAAATCATTACTCTTAATCACCTTCCTATACTCCTGTTTCATATCTTATTTTTATTTTTTCTTATTTTTATTATTTAATATTTTTATTATAATGCAGCTTTAATTTATAATATCTTTATACATTTATTTTTTTGAACTTTGATTTTACTTCCACATAATTTCTGAAGCTACTGTACCTGTGTTTTTTACATCTATTGCCTTTTGGAGTATATAACACAATGCCATGAGATGACTCAAAGAAGTTGAGAGGCAAATAAAATAACAGATTTAAGTTTTGACTTTGTTTTTCCTTTAATTTAATAGAAGTGACTTTACTAACAGCTGATTTTTTCAACTGCATAAGAAAGATAGCAAAGATTTCACAACCTCTTTATAATAGAACAAAACAAAGCCCAGATGAAATAGCTGTGCACATAAGCCAAGCTTGAAGCAGTGAGATGTTTATTAGATAGAAAGCTGGGGTTACATGACAAGCATTTTAAAACATGATTTGAAGTGAGACTTAGTGAATTTTCCCTGCAATATGATCCTACTAACAGAAGGGAAGCATGGATCAAGAGCTCTCTGCCCACTGTGGAAGCAGGGCTAGATGCAGTGAGCACTAGCTTAGTTGAAAACATGGTATTCAAAGAATGCCAAATGTGGAATCAAAACAAGAAAGAGATGAGCTCAAAAATAAAAAAATAAAAATAAAAACTCAGAGCAAACAAATGCTTCTGGGTAATTTAGCCACGGGAAGAATTTTTTTATTATTCTAGAAGTAATTTCTGAAATCAGTCAAAATTTGGAATTGTATAGTCCCTTTAAAATTGTCTTAATTATAATAATAGAACACATTTATTTTGTTTTTCCATTTCTCATAATCTCTGTGGGCTTGGTAAGAATGCTAGAAAAATAGCCAAATGTCTGTCCTACATTTGAGTATAGAAGTCATGTGTTTTAAACATAAATCGGTGTTCTCTATCTTTCACAAAATATCTTTTGGAAAAAACATATTTCTACCCCTTGAGAATGAGTTAGAATCCACAATTTAGTGTAAGATACAGTAATAATCCATAGCAAAACAATAAAAGTGGTGATACTGAAGTGGTGATCAGAAGGTTCTATCTGAAACTTCTGACACTTACAATAAAATATTATGTAATTGGGAAACCAAGTTATGGTATGTCTTTTAATAATACTAAATAATACATGCATCTTAGATAAATTCAAGAAGACCTCATGCAATACAAGGCATTGAGATGTTAAAAAGTAATGGTCATTAGCTGTTGTTCCTAGGAAGGGCACATTAGAAATATCATGGCAAGACGAACCAGGGAATATAATTCTATCATGTACACTTATCAAAAAGTAACAGCTTCTTTCTGTGGTTATTAAAGTTCCCCTCTCATTCTCATAACAACAGAAAGAATGCTGATGCTGTTTATAGCAAACCCAGGAACCAAAGAAAGAACAAGAGCAAAAATGACCACGCTGTAGACCAGAATGATGCAGTCATAGCTCCTAAGAGTAAAACACGTAAGAGCCTTTTTGCACAACACATAGTAGAAAACTGGTCTTCAGTGAAAATCAGTAGATTTGACTCAGTAATTAGAGTTAGCCTTTTCATTTACTATAAAGTATACTGTTGTGTAAATGCTATTTCTATGATTGGTGTTATAGACACAATGTAAAATTGGACAACAGAGAATGCTGATGCCCAAGAACACTTAGACTAATATCTTCTTTTATTGAGCTTCACTTTATTGTGCTTCACAAATATTGAGTTTTTTCACAAATTGAAGGTGTGTGCTAACCCTGAATCAAGTAAGCTTATAGGTACCATTTTTCCAACAGCATGTGGTCACTTCATATCTCTGTGACGCATATTGGAAATTCTTGAAAAATATTTTAAACCTCATTATTATTATATCTGTTATGTTGATTTGTGTTCAGTGACCTTTGATGTTACTATTGTAATTGCTTAGGGGTTTCACAAACCGTATCCGTATAAGATGGTGAAGTTGATAAATGTGTGTGTGTGCCCTGACTGCTCCACCAATGGGCCATTCCCCCATTTCTCTCCCTCTCTTCAGGCCTCCCCATTTCCTGTGGCCCAACAATATTGAAATTAGGCCAATTAATAACCCTACAATGGCCTCTAAATGTTCTAGTGAAGAGTTGCACATCTCTCAGTTTAAATCAAAAGCTAGAAATGACTAAGCTTAGTGAGGAAGACATGTAGAAAGCAAAGATAAGCCTAAAGCTAGACCCGTTGCTCCAAAAAGTTAACCAGTTGTTAACACAACAGTAAAGTTCTTGAAGAAAATTAAAACTGCTATACCTATAAACACAGGCGTGATAAGAAATAAAGAAAAAATATTGCTAAAATAGAGAAAATGCTAGTAGTCTGCCACAACATTCCCTTAAGCCAAAGCCTGATATAGAGTAAGGCCCTAACTCTCTGTAATTCTATGAAGATTGAGAGATGTAAGAAAGTTACACAATTCAAATTTAAACCCAGCAAAGGCTAGTTCATGAGGTTTAAGGAAAGAAGCCATCTCTGTTACATAAAAGTACAAGGTAAAGCAGCAAGCACTGATGGAGAAGCTGATATAAGTTATCCAGAAGAGTTAGCTAAGAAAATTGATAAAAGTGACTATACCAAACAACAGATTTTTCAAGGCTTAGACAAAACAGCCTTCTATTGGAAGAAGATGCCATCTAGGACTTCAATAGCTAGAGAAGCTGTCTTCAAAGCTCCAAAGGGCTGGCTGTGTCTCTTCTGAGGATGTAATGCAGCTTCTGACTTTAAATTGAAGGCAATGCTCATTTACTATTCCAAAAATCTAGAGCCCCTAAGAGTTATGCTAAGTCTACTCTGCTTGTGCTCTGTAAATGAAACAACAAAACATGCATGACAGCACATCTGTTTACAGCATGGCTTACTAAATATTTTAAGTCTACTGTTAAGAGCTACTGCTCAGAAAAAAATGATTTCTTTCAAAATATTACTGCTCATTGACAATGTACCTGATTACCCAAGAGCTCTGGTGAATTGTGCAAAGAGATGAATGTGGTTTTCATGCTTACTAACACAATATGCATTCTGCAGCCCATGAGTTAATTAGTAATTTCAACTTTCAAGTCCTAACATCTAAGAAACACATTTTCTAAGGCTATAAATGCCATAGATGGTAAGTCATCTGATGAATATGGGCAAAGTAAATGAAAAAATCTGATGAAAATGATTCACCATTCTAGATGTCATTAAGAATATTTGTAATTTATTAAGGAAGGGCAAAATACCAACATTAACAGGAGTTTAAGAGAAGATGGTTACAATCTTCATAAATGACTTTGAGGAGTTCAACACTTCAGTGGAAGAAGTGATGCAGATGAGGTGGAAATATCAGGAAGACTAGAACTAGAATTGGAGCCTGACCATGTGACTGAATTGCTGCAATTTCATGATAAAATTTGGAGTTGCTTCATATGAATGAGCAAAGAAAATGTTTCTTTGTGATGGAATCTATTCCTGGTGAAGACACTGTGAACATTGTCAAAATGACAACAAAGGATTTAGAATGTTACATAAACTTAGTTGAGAAAGCTGTGGTAGGTTTTGAGAGGATTGACTCAAATTGTGAACAAAGTTCTACTGTGGATAAAATGTTATCAAACAGCATCTAATGCTACAGAGAAATCTTTCATGAAATGAAGAGTCAATTGATGCAGCGATTTTCATCATTGTTTTATTTTAAGAAATTGCCACACTAACCTCAACCTTCAGCAACCACCATCCTGATCAGTTAGCAGCCATCAGCAATGAAGCAAGATTCTCCACCTGCAAAAAAAGACTGACTTTCTGAAAACTCAGATGATTTTTTATCATTTTGGGCAATAAAATATATTTTAATTAAGGTATGTACTTTTTTTAGACATAATGCTATTGCACAGTTAATAGACAGCAGTATTGTGTAAACATAACTTGTTTATGCACTGGGAAACCAAAAAGAATTGTGTTGACTCATTTTATTGTGATATTTTCTTTATGCAGTGATCTGGAGTTGAACCCACACTTTCTCCAAGGTTTGTCTGCATATTAGATAGAATTACAATTAAAAAAATAACAGCAGAATGTAGAAGATATTACCATGGTCTTTAAAGGCCCTGGGGTAGAGGTTCCAGGATACATTAGACTGAGAATTTTATGATTAAGAGGGACGGCATACAGAGTTGTTTCTGGGGATACAAAAGCTGCTCTATATAGTTAAACATAAGATATAAGCAGTGAGAAAAGGGAAGGGTCATATTGAAAAAATAAGGACATACTTTGAAGTGCTTTTTATACTCTATAGAAAAATTAGCTATTTAATGAGAATATTCTCACTGGAATTTTTAATTAGGAAATTGACATGAATAAAATTTTACAACAGAACATTCTGTTTGTAATATGGAGAAAACAGTGAAGTAGTGTGTCATAAAAGAAAAAAAAACAATGGCTAAACTTTGTGTAATGTCAGTCGGGATAGAGAGAAGTTAAAATATTAAAGTCAGTAGAGCTTAGTGAATGACTGGATATTAGATTAGGTAAAAGGAGACTCAAAAATGACATCTTGGTTTCTGAGATGGTTAGCTAACTCGATGGTGGTACAATTCAACGAAAGAGAGCAAAGGAGGAGAAGCAGTTAGTTTCAGATATATTGAATTTGAGATGCCTGTGGCTCATGTAAAATGAATTGATCCAGATGCTTAATACTAAGTATAGACTAAAACCCCAGTAGATTAAAAAGACTGAAGTTTATTGCTCACTTGTGTTATATCCTCATTATGGACAAGCAGTGTTCTCTGAATGCCAGATGCTTACTTATTCTGGAGGGATCCATTCTGAATTCAAATATTTTATGAGAAGAGAAGCAGAGACTCTAATTATTCCGAGAAGAGATATTATTTTAGGGGCACCATGATTATTGTGTTGGCGCATGGTGTTCCAGAAGAAATCTAGCCTGGAATAATCTATCATGTTCTTATAAACTCTATTCCAGTCTTATTATATATTCTTGCAGAAATTACAATCATTCTTAAGGAAAATTCTGCTTAATCACTAACAAACTCAGTGAAATATGCTCCACGTTAAAAAGTCTAACAGTAAAACTCTATAACCGACATTCACAAGTAGCCACTTTCTAAAAGTAGAAACTTTGAACTTTCATTGAATCAATATGAATGTCCAGGCTCCATTTCACATTTTTCCAGAATTAGAGTTAGCCTAATGTACTTAGGCCCTGGAATTAATGCCAAATTTCCAGGCATGACTTTCTGATCATTAAGAGCAAATTCTTCTTTGGTGTATTTATTATTCTATTCCAGTGTACCAGATTGAGTCTATATCGGTGCAGAGGTGCTGTTAATGTTGAACATCAAAATAATGGTATTCACATTTTAGATATCTTTGCTTCTAGGAATCTCCTAGGTTGCTATAAAAAATTACCTCCTCTCCTAAAGCCAGCCATAACATCTGAGAAAGTACTAAAAGATACAGTTTTGGTAAGACACATGGAAGACCTCCAGCAGAATAAGATTCTGTGTGAATCAGGATCTACCACTTACTCACTGTCCGATCTGACAAGGTAACTAAATTAGGTACCTCAGTTTCTTCATTTGTAAAATGAGCATGATATCCTACACCAGTTTGTATGAAGACTGTGTATGCTAATTCATGGTAAATGCTTATAATTATTAATATAACTGGCATGTAGTAAATGCTAAAGTTTATCACTGTAATTATTATTACTATTATTAATATTACAAATGTAGTCATTTGCTTCTCTTTTTTATTTTTAATTTTTATTGTTATAGATTTAGGGGCTACAAGTGCAGTTTTGTTACATGGCTATCATGTACAGGTGTGAAGTCACAGTTTTAAGTATAACCATCACTCAAATAGTGTATATTGTACCCATTAAGTAATTTTTCATCCCTCACTCCTCTGCCACCCTCCCACATTGTCACCCTTCGGAGTTCCCAATGTCCGTCATTCTACTCTATATGTCCATGTGTACACATTATTTAGTTCCCACTTATAAATGAGAATGTGTTATTCCACTTTCTGTTTGAGTTATTTCACTTAAGATCATATCCTCCAGTTCCATCCATGTTGCTGCAAAAGAAATGATTTCACTCATTTTTATGGCTGAGTAGTAATCCATGGTGTGTGCATGTGTATATACATGATGCACACACACACACATGTGTGAGCACGCAAGCACACCACATTTTCTTTATCCAATCATTTGTTGATGGACAATTAGGTTGATCCATATTTTTTTTTTTTTTGAGACAGAGTCTCACTCTGTTGCCCGGGCGAGACTGAGTGCCGTGGCGTCAGCTTAGCTCACAGCAACCTCAAACCCCTGGGCTCAAGCAATCCTCCTACAGGCACGCGCCACCATGCCCAGCTAATTTTTTCTATATATATCTTTAGTTGGCCAATTAATTTCTTTCTTTCTATTTATAGTAGAGACGGGGTCTCACTCTTGCTCAGGCTGGTTTGGAACTCCTGACCTTGAGCGATCCGCCTGCCTCGGCCTCCCAGAGTGCTAGGATTACAGGCGTGAGCCACCGCGCCCGGCCGGATACTCTTTATTTCTTTCTGTTGCCTGATTGCTCTGGCTAGGACTTCCAGTATTACGTTGAATAGAAGTGGTGACAGTGGGCACCCTTGTCTTGCTCCAGTTCTTAGGGGGAATGCTTTCAACTTTTCCCCATTCAGTATGATGTTGGCTGTGGGTTTGTCATATATAGCTTTTATAATTTTGAAATATCCTTCTATGCCTAGTTTGTTGAGGGTTTTTATAATGAAAGGGTGCTGGATTTTGTCAAACGCTTTTTCTGCATCTATTGAGATGATCATATGGTCTTTGTTTTTGCTTCTGTTTATGTGGTGAATCACATTTATTGATTTACATATGTTAAGCCAAACTTGCATCCCTGGTATGAAGCCCATTCCCATTAAAAAGTGGGCAAAAGACATGAACAGAAGTTTTTCAAAAGAAGATAGAAAAATGGCCAGCAAGCATAGGAAAAAAGTCTTAACATCTCTAACTATCAGGGAAATGCAAAGTAAAGCCACATGAGATATCACCTTACTCCTGTTAGAATGGCTTTTATTAAAAAGTCCAAAAAGAATAGATGCTGGTGTGGATACAGAGAGAAAGGAATGCTTATACACTGCTCTTGAGGAAAACAGCATGGAGATTTCTCAAAGACCTTACAGTAGACCTACCATTTGATCCATCAATCCCACTACTGGGTATCTACCCAAAGGAAAAGAAGTCTCTTTATCAAACCTATATTCAAATGTTTTTTGCAGCACAATTCACAATTGCAAAGATGTGGAATCAACCCAAGTGCCCACCAATTCATGGGTGGATTCAAAAATGTGGTATATGTATGTCATGGAGTACTACTCAGCCATGAAAAAGGATGAATTAATGCCTTTTGCACCAATTTGGAAGGAACTAGAGACCATTATTCTAAGCAAAGTATCTAAGGAATGGAAAAACAAACACCACACGTACTCTCTAATAAATTGGAACTAACCGATGGAAACACAAATGCACAGAGGGAAGTAAAAGTCATAAGCAATCAAGCAGGGGGAGCGGGGAGGAAGGGAGTAGCAAAAACCCATCTAACAGGTACAATGAACACTATTCAGGTGATGGGCACATTTATAGCCCTGACTTGAGCCATGTATCAAAAGAATTTGATACCCCTTTAATATTTTAAATAAAAATAAATAAATAAATAAATAATTGCACTGAGAAAAAAAGACACTCTTGCATATGGATGTTCAGCAAAAAGCACAAATTAATCCTACTGGTTGCTAACTTAACTAAACATGTGATTTTGGGCAAAAAGTTCCCCAATTCCATTTTTCAAAGTTTTCTTTTCCTGTGAAGTGGGAATAATAATATTTAACTTCCCAAAAGATTGCAAGGAGATTCACAAGTGAGCGAAAATACTGTGAACAAGTTAAGCACCTAACTAAGGTGTGACTCTTTCATCAGTTCATACCTCCAACCGTCTAAAACTCGGTTCCGGGTACAATTTAAAATTAAACATCTAACTCCTAATTTTCAGGTTAGCAGGATTGTCTTTAAATTCCATTAAAACAAATAAACTAAGGCTTTTTAAAAAAACTGACCCTTTTAAACCAGATTGCTCTGTCCAGACAGTCCTTCAACGACAGTTTCGGACCGCCCTGCGTCACAGCAGTGATTGCCAGAGTGTGACCCATGACCGTCGGAAGGCCAAAAGGATTTATTTATTTATTATGCTGTTCATGCTGCCGCCTCTTCTGCCGGCCCTCTGTGTACCTGCAGTTCAGGGAATCTTGGTGCAAAAAATAACTAGCAGAAGAAAAACAGGAGGGGAGAGAAAAACCTTGACATGACCACATTTTAATTTTAAGAGCTCAATTATGTCCCAGCCTGTGAAGGTATGTAATCGTTATAAAAATATACAAAAATATGTTCAAATTTATTATTAAATGCATTTAGGTATGGGTCTCAGGAAAATTTACTGGGCCACCTATTCAAATGCGGAAGTTGCAATCTCAGCCTCCCCCACGAGGCCAGGCACGTAACACCAAAATTTGGATCTACTTGGGTACCAGACAATAGTGGGGTATTTGGGAGAAAGCATTTGAAATACAAAATGTTTAAAAAACTGAGCGAGACAGGCAACCCACAATGCAGGCTGAATTAGGCCTTGGAGTTATACATTTTCAGCACCTCCTCTAAAGTTTACTCCCATACTCGTGTGGTCAATGGAAATTACTTACTAGAATTATTTTTAAAACCCCCCAAAACTGATTTATTCATTCACTACAAGCTTTAGTGGATGTTTGCTTTTCTGTGATATTCTGGTAGGGTATTCCCTTTAAAGGTACTGTCTTATTTGTTGCTTTTTCAACAAATACAAAACTTAGTATATATTTCTTTCAAAAAATTACACAAGCCTATTTCCCATGAGAAACTCTACTTGTTTGTGTGGGAAACTATACAAAGGAGCAGTTTATTAGCAATAAGATTGTGCCTGATCATCAGAATTGCAAAGTCATCTTTTTTTAACTGAGTGCATATTCTAATCCTCCCGTATGAAATACGTGAATAAAATCTTTGAAGTATTATTCAGGAGGTAATAGTGACAAAATTGAACTTGACAGTGCCCCTTTATCCAGTTCCAATGTGCTTAGACTTTGAGGCGCATATAGATTCGTAGAGAATACGGGTTTAAAATATGAGTCAATGAGGACATTCCGGCATTAGACAAAGCAACACCGGGCAGTGAACTGCATTGAATAAAAGTAGCTTCAACGTCCACATCTAACATTTCCTTTCTGTGTTTGGGGCCAGGGTGGCACTTCGGTTTGATGGGCTGTTTCACGCAATGTTAGATTATCAAACAAAGTTTGGCACTAATAGCTAAGGAGGTAGACAACCAGTTTACAATGCATATTGTAGACCCATAAGGTCTGGCCAGTCATGCCTTGAGTAACCCGAGTAGGTGCCACGGATGTCGACTACAGTGTGAAGTGTACACGTTGGGTTATGCAGGGTACAACTTACACAGCCTAATAAGCAGCCTCATTGAGGATTCAGGGGTTAAATCCGCTGTTTCGCATAGAGAAGATTCTCGAAGAATAGAAATTCGTCCTTTTAAGCACTCAAATTTAAAATGCCTGTGTGTACGTATATATTTGTAAATAGGTGTTTTAAATGGGCTTTTCAGATTAATGCCCAATTTCCTTGCCTTTCTGAGTTTATGGAACAAAATTTTCTTGCGTCTTTGGTTCATGACTATGATCATGTAGACAATTAGAACACTGCTTTGTAATATGTTATCCCAGTGGTTATTGAAGTGTGTGTGGCAAATAGCCACTACAAAGTATTTTTTTTAATTTTATTTTACAAAGTGTTTTTAAAATGTTGACATGCTTTTTAAAGGAAAAATAATTTTCAAGGACATTGCCTTAGTCTGGGTTCTCTCAGAGACATTAAAACAAGGATGTAAGTGCAAGAACTTTATTTGGTGGTTTGTTGGTTTGTTTGTTTGTTTTCTTGAGACAGAGTCTCACTCCGTTGTCCTGGGTAGAGTGCAGTGGTGTCATCAGAGCTCACTGCGACCTCAAACTCCTGGGCTCAAGGGATCCTCCTGCCTCCGCCTCCCTAGTATCTGGGACTGCAGGTACACACCACCATGCCCAGATAATTTTTAGTGGAGATGGGGTCTCGCTCTTACGCAGGTTGGTCTCGAACTCCTGAGCACAAGCAATCCTCCTGCCTCAGCCTCCCCAAAGGTCTAGGATTACAGGTGTGAGCCACCTTGCCTGGCCAGAAGAACTTTATTTGGGAGGAATAAGAGGGTAGGGAATGAAGACAGAGAAGGAAAGGAAGCAAATAAAGGGTGTGTTATCAAGAAAAGTACTGCACGGACAACTGGAACTTAACTCTTCTTGGAAACTATGGGAAACAGTATGGAGCATGTGCTTCTGAACTGTCTGATCAAGGGGAGAGAAAAACGGGACAATTATACACCAAATTCCATCCGCGTTGGTTCAGAGCTTCTCCTGGGAGGTGTTAACTCTTCCAGAACAGAGACCAGCATAATTTAGTGGCCAGAGAAAGCCCCTAGCAAAGAGTTGCAGGACATGGTCTTCCCTGCCCTTATTATGTAATAGGAAACCTGTGTCCTCCTTACTCAGGGCTACTGTAAGGCTATTGGTCAACTGGAATAAGAAGCTGAAAATACAAAGGCAGAAGATGTAACTTTAGACTTAGTGGAACCCTTGTTCTATCTCCTTCTAAAAGGATTCTTCTCCCTCCCGGGAACCAGAATCTCTTGTCCAACGTAGCCAAAGGTTTGGGGTGGGAAGCCCAAGTTCTCAAAGTGGTCCCCTGTTCCATGCAATTTAAACATGGATGCCATGGTGGGCTAACTTGTTAAATTAAATTAAAATGGGACATGATGAGGACCACAGCCCCTGCTTCTTGCCATTCTGCCCAGGATGTGATATTGCTCTTCATTTGTTATCATGGTGGATGGGAGCATTTCCATGGGGGAGCTTCCATTTCTTAGTATAGAAGCCAGGGACTAGAGTGAGGTTTTGCCAGCTGCAAATATAGACATTTTGATTATGCACTTGGGCAACAAAGAAATTTCTACTTGGTGGGTCTATAGAGCTGCAGGATCTACTGTAAAATGGAGTTGGGTCAAGACTTCACTTATCACCTAGTTGCTGGGTATCCCCACTCTAAAAAGGGCCACGATGTTGCTCTAGGTCCACTGCTTAAGTGTCCTGCATCCAACAACTGGAGCTTAATTCTGCTCAGGAATCACAGAAAACAGGGTAAACCTGTGTCTCGGAATTATTTCACTCACAGGGAGGAAGAGCTGAGGTAGTTACACCCCGATTCCCTTCAGTCATAGATTGACAGCTGCTCCCAGGAGGGTTAATTCTCCAGCACGTCTGGCCCGCCATATGCCAGGCACACCAAGATCTGGTGGCAAGAAAAAGCCCTCAGTTGCAGGCACTGGCAGTGGGAAGCCAGTACCACGTGCACTACTGAGACAGCAAGAGCCAAGGGGACATTTGTGAGACATTGTCGCCACCTGCTACTTTAATCAACTTTAAAAAAATTTATTTGACTTTATTTTGTTGTATTTTTAAAATGCCTTATAAACATAAAACTAATTATTAACTCTTGTGTTTATATCTCTTAGAAAACTGTAAAACGTGCCCACATCATAGCAAACAAAATTACAAACCAATAAAATTCAAATTGACATCAACTCAATATGAGATGACAGTTTTCTGAAACTAAAATGCCACGTAAAATAATGGATATGATATTGACCGCTAAAACTTTTTTTAGTCTGTCTTTATTTTATATGAAGACTCAAATTTCCCACCATTTTTTCTTTTCTTTTCTTTTTTGAACAACTAAAGAGCTTTCATTTATATAGTGAACCATAAAATCATTTACCTTCACTTGGCTTAAACGCATTATTTATATAGTAAGCCCTTCTCCGTTCTTTTCTTCTTGAGCTCTAACAGTTAAGGTATTATTATAACATAAATGGAAATGCAAACACTGGAAGGAAATTTAATAAAGGCATACACATTTTTGTAGAAAACTTGCAGACTCCAATTTGAGAAACAGTTATGTGTTGACTGGTAATTAGTATTATATTTATTCTAAGAATATAGAACTAATGTTGGCCAATATGGAAATTATGTTTACCAAATAGAATATGAATGATATATATCTTGACAGTATAAAAATATAATACACATCAAAGTTTATTTTAAAACATATAAATATAAAATATCAAAACCAGAAAATAGGGCTGTGGAAATGTAGAAGTCTAAGTTTAAGTGCTGATTTTACCATTTTTCATTGTAAGTTTTAAAGTTATCTTTAGGTGTCTGAACATTATCTAAATATTAATAAATAAGAATAATAAAAAATAAGATATCTAAGGCTTCCAAGAATATCATAGTAATAATATAAAGTTGAATATTACTCAAACCTCTTAAAGATTTTATTTTTTTCTTAATTTTGGAGAGATTTTTAAAGAAACATGTTTTGCAATAAAGAAGTATTAGTTCCAAATTTAACAACTTCTTTGGTTTTACTTCAGTATCTTTTTCTTTGGTTGAATTAAAAATAACTGAATATTGTTAATTTTTAAATAACAGGTACATCATGATCCCTGGTTTTTGAAACCTTTCCTTTCTCCCTACTTTCCTCCCTTCCTTCCTTCCTTCCTTTTTTTCTTTTAACAAAGATAGATGGCTGGAATTATATTTACTTTAGCTATCGCTATTTTGGCATGATGCAAATTTGGGGAGAGTTTTAATTTTCTTTGGATTTTTGTTGAATTTTTATAATGAATGCATTTTTACAAAACAAAATCAGAAAAAAGTCTTGGAAAAAATATAGTGTAATTAAGCTTAATTTCCATTATTTTAAAAAATTATCTTACAGCATCTATATTGATCTAAAAATCTAGATATGTTCTTAAACCAAACCACATTATAAACCAATCTGAATTCTGGAGGTCAACTGTTTCAGGCACAGTGTGTGTGTGTGTGTGTGTGTGTGTGTGTGTGTTTGTGTGTGTATAAAATACATATCATGTGTGTGAGGATGGGTAAATTTAATTAAGTGAGATGTTTCTCTTTTCAACCCAAAGGGAGGAATAAGTTTCTTTATTAGTCTTTACCTATTTATGGTTAAAATCTATCACTCCTCTGTCGTTAAATCCATGGATTAGGTCCCTGAAATTTAAGGTTATCATTAGTACTTTTGGAATTAACAAGCAAAAGCCAATGAGTCCATGTGCCAGGGTGATTATATTAGAAGGCATAGGAACCTAAGAAGTTAATCCCCCATATAGTTCTTGAAATGGAACTGGCTGAAAATCAAAACCATAGAAAGAAAAAAGAAACTTTTCAGAAAATATGACCTCAAACCTCAGATACTAATGTTCTCTATCCCATGGAAAATTAACAGCCTTTGAAGTTCAGTGCCCTGACTCATTCTTTGCTAATAAATAGTCAACTAGGAGCAAGAATCTTTCAACTCACCAATACCTAAAAAGTCCATATAACTATTATTTTACTCAAAATCTAATGCCTACCTCGGGCTACAACTGCAAGTCCAGCCCTTGGTTTAACCGATCATGTTTAGGTTAAATTTAGCCACAGAAGTTCACGTGTCAGAGCTTACTAAGATTCATGACTATTAAAAACAGCCATATTTCCAGGTGATATAAACAGCTGTCCCAGGGTAACAGATAGTTAAGTGGAATTTTCCTTGTTGTCTCAGAATAGTGATTGAAGTCCTAGTCTGAGGGAGAAAAGGGCTGAGTATCCCACATTCTAAGTTCAAAGACAGCAGCAACTGGGGCTAGCACCTCGCCACCAGTGATTCAAAGTCTGGGTAAGAGATGTGGGCTTTGGGAGAATGTGATATTCATGGAAATAAGTTATTCCCGTCTTTCTCTAAAGCCAAGGATACAGGTGCCTCCAAGAAAATTACTTCTATGGGTTGGAAGAAGGAGAGATGAGCTTTCATTTTGTTGTTTGACATCAATCTGGCCAACAGATTTGGTGACCCGACTGGTTGCTGGCAAAAGAGAATAAAGAAGGGATATCAGTGTGTGGCTGCCATGCTCTGTGGGGGCTAAAATTCCACCCCAATTCTTACTAAGTTCTTGGTTTGAGAGAGGTACAGTACTTGGACCTACCTGTGCCCACTGACCAGAGAACTGGCCCTGTAGGGTAGATTGAGGGTGTGGCCAGAACCATGGTAGTGTTGGGGACAGAGAGGTCACATCTGCAGGCTCCACTTCTACTAGTTCTTTTGCTATTTCTCCCGCATCTTCTGTTACTTCCTCTGTTGAAGCCCTGAACCCCTCAAAGTCATCCCTGAAGGTTGGAATCAACTCCTTTCATACTCCTGTTAATGTTGCAATTTTGACCTCCTCCCATGCATCATGAGTGTTCTTAATGGCATCTGGAATGGGGAATCCTTTCCAGAAGGTTTTCCATTGACTTTTCCCAGATCCATCAGAGGAATCACTGTCTATGGCAGCTATTGTCTTATGAAATATATTTTTTAAATAAGACTGGGAAGTCGAGATTTCTCCCTGATCCATGGGCTGCAGAATGGATGTTGTACTAGCAGGCATGAAAACAACATTCATCCCCTTGTACATCTCCACCAGAGCTCTTGGGTAACCAGGTGCATTGCCAATGAGCAGTATTATTTTTAAAGGAATCTTTTGTTCTCTGAGCAGTAGGTCTCAACAGTAGGCTTAAAATATTTAATAAACCATGCTGTAAACAGACAGCCTGTCATCTGGGCTTTGTTGTTCCATTTCTAGAGCACAGGAAGAGTCAATTTAGAATAATTTTTAAGAAGCCTAGGCTTTTTAAAATGGTAAATGAACATTGGCTTCAAATTAAATTCACCCTGCACTAGCCCCTAACAAGAGAGTCAGCCTGTGCTTTCAAGCTTCGAAGCCAGGCATTGACTTCTCATCTTAGCTAGATCTTCTGGGTAACTTGCTGCAGCTTCTCCATCAGCACTTGCTGCTTCAATTTGCACTTTTATGTTATGCAGATGGCTTCTTTCCTTCAACTTCATGAACCGACCTCTGCTAGCTTCCAACTCTTCTCCTGCAGCTTCCTCACTTCCCTCAGTCTTCATAGGATTAAAGAGTGTTAGGACTTTGCTCTAAATTAGGCTTTGGCTCAGGGGAACGTTGTGGCTGGTTTGATCTTCTATCCAGACCACTAAATCTTTCTCCATCTCAGCAATAAGTCCGTTTCACTTTCTGATCATTCATGTGGTCATGGAGTAGCACTTTTAATTTCCTTTGAGAAGCACACTGTGCTATCCATTGCATGACAGAGCCTAATTTCCTTCAAGAACTTTTCCTTTGCATTCACAACTTGGCTAACTGTTTGGCACAAGAGGCCTAGCTTCTGCCCATCTTGGCTTTCAAGCCTCATTATCCTCATATACTAATTTGATCACCCAGCGTGAGTTCTGCTAGTGCATTTTCAAGGTCTCTTGGTCAATGCATCATGTGCTGGGGCTTGAGAATTAATCTCATTTCTTTTCCTTCAGAGTTCTGAGCCAATTGAGAAATAGACACAAAAGTTGGGCTGAATATTAGCTTTGATTTATTATAACTGATTGGCAAATACTGCTTGGACTAAAGTCTTACACCTTCCTTTATGACATAAACGTATCAAGTACCCAAAATGTCACTGAGATGAGCTACTTGAGAGAATATTTGGAATTTATAGGAGGAGTTTATTGTCATTACAGGCATCAAGCTGACAAAGAACTACAAATATTTACAAATCACCTCTATAGGGAGCATACTCTAGTGAAAAGAGTTTTATGTTGATTGACTTTTCTCCACACAGACTGAACAGCCACACACTGGGTGACCACTATTTAATAGAATTTCTATTTTTCGTTGTTTCCTTCAATATCAAATCAAGATTAGAAGGTGTATATTTGAATTGCCACCTGTCCTCTATAAATAAACCGGTAGATTAATATTCAGGTGTAAATTCTTTTTTTTTTTTCTACACACATTGCTGGTATCAACATTAATCTCAATACAGTTCCTTAATTTGATATCTAGTTTACAAAACAGTCGTTAACTCATTGAAATATATCTTCTCTGTAACAATGTTGCCAAGTCCTTTTCTCAAATACAATGTCAAGAACTACGCATCACTGTTTTAAGTGTAAAGTGAAACAAGATAAGTATGCAGACATGCAGAAGAGTTACTATTTCACTTTGAAACCCATTCATGGAAAAGTGTTGCACCATTTGCTCATTTAATTTAAGTGCGTTGAACTCTATGGACACACACACACACACACAATACAGAGACAATGAGAGAGAGAAAAACCAATTCAAATATTACAGTTACACAATTACACTCACTATGTTCTTCTCTTTGTAGATACTCTCAAATCCCATGTGTCATCCTACTGTATCGAAATGATTCTGCGGTTCAAAGGTACGTATATTTTGTACAACAGGGTCCCTAAATGCAATCCAACTAACTCACCCAGTGTCAAAGAATTAGTAATCTGTTCCAATGGTGGAGGAAAAATTGATCTTGTTGTATTAAGTAAGAGAGAGTTTGTCTCCAACGAGAAGACTGTTGGCATCCAAACACCACCATGCTAGGAGCTTTTCAAAGGAAATGCTTTTCCTTTGCCTTCCACATTACCTATTTAACCTTGCCCCTGGAAAAAATACACCCAGGCCCAGGGCCAAGTGGCCAATACACCAAGTCCCAGTGTTCTGCTTAAGGCTAACCTAGGAGAGCAGGAAAGCTCATGTCTATGCATATCTGTGGAACTTAGCCTCTGGCCTAGCCCACCCTGAGTGGTTAAGTAGCAATCCAGATACCTTGCCCAACCTCGGAGACCAGCATGCAGCCCTGCCCAACTATAGATCCCAAATTGTAGTACTAGCCAGACAGGAAAGACAACCTACAACATTGCCCAATCAGAGGTGATCACAGAACTCAGCCAGCATCTCTGCCTTACTGCACAGTCCAGCCAGTGGTCTTGCCAGATCACAAAGCTCAGCTGAGCAGGTCTCACTGCATTACAGAGCAGTTCCAATTGATCCCAGAGCATAGTTAACAGCCCAGCCCGACCACAGAACATGACAGCAAGGTCTACTTGCCTGAAGTTGTCACCAATTGGCCCAACCGGAAGTCCCAGGTTAGCCATGTATGGTGACCTGCACCTGTAGTTCCAGCTATTTAGGAAGCTGAGGTGGGAGGATTACTTGAGCCCAGGAGTTCAAAGCTGCAGTGAGTATGGTCATGCTACCATACTCCAGCCTTGATAACAGAGCAAGACTCTGCCTCTAAAAATAAAAATGGAAATCCCAGGCTAGACTAAATAGTGAAGGTTACTACCACCAAAGAATACCAGCAAAGGCTGGAAGAGGTGGTCATTTCCTCAAATGTGCAGGCACCAATGCAAGCCATAAAGATTATGAAAAATTATGGAGAAACTAATAAAGCTCAAATAATAGACTCTGAAAAAAGTGGAGATTTGTGAAATGACTGACAAAGAATTCAGAGTCATCCTGTTAAGGAAGTTCAGAGAACTATGACAGAATATGGATAGAAAATTAAATAAAATTTAGAAAATAATTTATGGAAAATATGAGAAATTTGACAAAGAAATATAAACAATTAAAAAAGTAGAAATCCTAGAGATAAAGAATATAGTAACTGGATTAAAAAATTCAATAAAAAGCTTCAACAGCAGACTCAGTCAAGCAGAAGAAAGTGAGTGAACTTGAAGACAGGACATTTGAAATTTCCTAGTCAGAGGAGCTAAAAGAAAAAAGAATGAAGAAAACCTGTGGGAATTATGGCACACCATCAAGAGAGCTAACCTAGCAAAATAGGAATTCCTGAAGAAGAGAGAGAAAAAGGACCACAAAGCATATTTAAGGTAATAATTGCTGAAATGCTCCCAAATCTGAGGGAAGATGACAGCATCTGTGTACAGGAAGCTCAGAAGTCTCAATTCAAATTCAACCCAAAGAGGAATTCACCAAAATACGTCATGAACAGATTATCAAAAATCAAGAACAGAGGAAGTATACTAAAATCAGCAAGAGATAAACATATCACACTCAAGGGAGTCCCTTGACCATATATCACTACTCTCATAATGAAGGTCAAGGTTGAAGCAGTTGGCAGGAGTGTAGCACCTGCCTCAAATGTGCTACTGGATAAACATAGGATTTCAATACTTAGGACATCTTGTCCTTAACCTTGTGATTTCAGAGATGTTAGTGGAAATGTAGGTGGAAAGACAGCAAAACAACAAGTAAGCATTTGTCCAAACCATTTGTCAATGAGACAAACTGTGTCACAAGTTTGTAAAAATACAGAAAGTAAAGTACATGGGGTACTTATTTTAAAGGACACATTTTCTTTTAATTTGTAAAATAAAGTAAGCATTTTAAAAGACAAATTTTCTAACATCACTTTATCCTATCTCAAATATGCTACTTCATTTTTCTCCTAAGGGATTAAAAAGAAGCCTCTATGGTTTGAGGTTAAAATAAAATATTATATAAAGAGGGCAAAGATTTAAACAAAACTTAGGGGAAAATCAAGTAATATTGAATTGTTTGATTACCTGTCCCACCTGGCAGCCCTGTGATTAGTGATATCAGGGGGTGTGTGGAGGGGTGGGTGGAGGGGTGTGACGGGTGAGCTGCAATCGTTGCTTTCTATCTGCTATTGACGCAGGTGTCAAACACCAGTTGACAAGTCTGATGTGTTGGGCAATTCTTGTGATAACTTAGTTCAAGCTTCTGCTCTTAGGGAAACACCTGAGTGAAAAACAGACTGTCAGTGTCCACCAGCTGGAACACCCCAAGACTAATCAGATTTTATCTCGTGTACTGTATACACTGCATCCCAGCAAACAGACAGGATGAGGTGGTGCAGGGTGGCACATACATTCTTACTCAGAGACTCACCGGTGACAAAGTCTCTACTTTGGACAGTTAACAGTGATCTGATGCAATCCTGAAAATAAATGTCAGGCTAATAATAAATGGTGTCTTTAAGGAAAAATATAAGAGATAAAAAACGTTCCTGAAATTAATAATGGTGGTAACCTGATTTTGTGATTGCCAAGGGAATTCTATGGAATTCCGAAAGAAGATGACATATGGCCTACACTTAAAAATTAAACTTTGTAACATAAAGGAATACAAAAAAATTTTTTTTTGCTCTCACAAAATCAGGTTACCACCGGTAAGATTTAATTTGTAAGTGTCAGCCATTTGTCAGCTTCTTTCAGAATTCTATAGAATTCCCTTTGCTCTCATGAAATCGGGTTACCACCATTAAGATTTAATTAATAAGATTTAAATAACTATATAACCTCTCTGAACAAATTATTGGGGCTTTGAGGTTTTTAAAAAATAAAGTGTGAGACTTAAAATGCTTTGAAAATTCTCTTAATGTAATTGCATTGATCATCATTCAATCCACAGAGAACTATGGGCTTCCTCTTTTTTTTTAATTTCAGAATATTACTGGGTACAAATGTTTTGGTTACATGGATTGCTTTTGTACCGCTTGAGTCAAAGTTATAAGTGTGCCTGTCACCCAGATAGTATCCACTGTACCTGTTAGGTATGATTTCACTCATTCCCTCCTGCATGATTTCCATTGAGTTTTACTCCATCTGTGCACATTAGTGCCGATCAGTTACTCCCAAGTTAATAGTGAGTGTATGTGGTGTTTGTTTTTCCATTCTTGTGATACTTCACTTGGGACGATGGTCTCTATTTCCATCCACATTGTTGTAAAAGGTATTAATTCATTTTTTCAACTGGCTGAGTAGTACTTCATGGACGGGCTTTCTAAATACTATACAAACAGACAAAACTTACATAGTCTCTGTTCTGCAAGAGCTTTCAGTTGAAAATGGTAATCCATCAAGTTGAAGTGTAGGGAAAAATTCAGATATGAAACTCTACAGCAACCCTTCAGATAACACGGCCATATCCACATTCTTGAATCTCCTTTCAAACACAATAGTTGATTTTATATAAATTTTTTTTCTCCCACCCACCTGCTTACTCATAAGAAAGCAGGAATAGTCAACTCACTTCCATTTAAATCAGCAAATCTGAATATAGGATTTTTTTTTTTTTAGTTTCATGTATTCAACAGAAAATCATAAGCAATGCAATGGTCATCCAGAAAGCCTGAATTTTAAAATAAAGGATATTCTCAAATGAAACTTTAAAAGAGGAAAAAATAAAATTCAACAGTATGCCAAGTTTTTACCAGAATTCATTAGGATACAAATGAAAATAATTTCAGCGGGTTTGGTTGAGAGAAACACTGGTACCAAGCTTTTCCCGGAATATGTTTTGACAATCACTGTTCCGTTTGATTTTAAGCTCATATGTAATACAAAGAAAATGAAATCCATATGTTTCCAATTCACTTACACTGAACTCATGAAAATCTAGGGCTATAGGAAGCTACTTGAAGTTTGAGTAGCTTCTAAATCATATTTTGTCCTCATGCAATAGAACTCAAAGACAGAATTGGATTATATTTAACTATATAATGATCTTTATGCTAGCCGAGGAATTTCACTGAACTCCTATGTCTTAATATGTACCATTATGCCACCCTTTGAAAATAGGCAAGCGATACAAAATGTTCAGCCAAATAAATCTTCATTGTTCTTTCTGGCCATTGCCTTTTGTCTCCATTGTTTTTTTCAAGAGAAACAAAAGGAATTAGGCTTGCAAGGAGATACCTGTTCTCCCCTCAAGCAGTATAATGTATGTGATTACTTTTCTCTCCAATTCTTCATGTAAACAATAAATAGAGCTGTCCTAGTGTTTCTAGGACTAGGGTTTTCTCTGCCATTTCTTCAACTACTTGGTTGTGTGAAGCCCCAAGGCACAGTTAGCTGTCCCCTAGTATGTGGAACTTTTAAGCAAGGACTTCATAAAATATATATTTACCAGTTTGATCTCTTTTCTTCATTATACTTCTTCCACAGATGACCGCACAATTATTTTCCAGTCCCTTCTAAAGGAGATTTTTGTCAATTTTTCCCAGCAGGGCTTAAGGTAGCAATAAGACATAGAAATAAAAACCGAGTATTTAAGGTTAGGTAGACCTGGGCTCCAAAACAAGCTGTGCAACCTTGGATAAATAGCTCAACCTCTCTGAACTTTAATTTGGTTATTTCAAAAACAATTAAAAGGCTGGGCATGGTGGCTCACACCTGTAATCCTAGCACTTTGTGTTAGGATATCTCTAGTGTAAGTAGATGTATCATATAGCCTTCTAGATGTGAATCTATTAATATTAATAATTTGACAGTGTTTTGTTTGTTTGTTTTTGTTTTTAGAGACAGAGTCTCACTCTGTTGTCCAGGCTTGTGGGCAGTGGCACGATCATAGCTCACGGCAGCCTCCAACTCCTGGACTCCAAGCTTTCCTCCCACCAAAAAATTTGGAAGTAAAATTTATGCCATGTTGTTTTCCAAAAAGATTGTGTCTCTTTAAACTGTCCTCAGGAAGATTCGAGAGCACCAGCTACACTCCTTTCTTTCTCATCTTGCTTATTAACTTTGATTTTTTTAAAAAAATGAACTTTCCATTTTGAAATATTTATACACAAACATTTATAGATTAATAGGAAGTTGCCAAGAAATATACAGGGAGATCTCATTCAACTTTCACCCCGCCTCCCCCAGTATTAATAAAGAATAACTTGTATGCCATGGCAAGTTTTGATATAACTATATAATAAAACCAGAAAATTCACATTGTTGCAATCTACAGAGCTTATTTAGATTTCGCCAAACATGTAATTGTGTTTGTGTGCGTATGTGTGTAGCTCTAGGCAATTTTATGACATATGTAGTTTTCATGTAGCCACCACTATAATCAAGACACTTTGCTGTCACCATGAGACTCCCTCCTATTATCCCTTGACAGCCACATCAACACCTCCCCCCCGCTCCTTACCCCCCTACACAACTATTGATCTGTTTTCCATCTCTACAATTATGTTATTTCATAAATGTTACATAAATAAAATATTGCAATATGTACCCTTTGAGCTTGGCTTTTTTTCACTCTGTATGGTTTCCCTGAAGTTCATCCAAGTTGTTGCCTGTATCAGTAGTTTGAAACTTTTATTTCTGAGTAGTATTTCACGGTATGCATGTACCACAGTTTGTTTAGCCATTCACCCAGGAAAGGACACTTGGTTAATTTCCAGTTTGGGGCCAGGTGTGATGGCTTAGGCCTGTAATCGTAGCGCTTTGGGAGACTGAGACACGATGACCTCTTGAGGTCAGGAGTGTGAAACTCCTGGGCAAGAGTGAAACCCTATCTCTCCAAAAAAAAAAAAAAAAAATAGAAAAATGAGCTGGGTGTGGCGGCACACGCCTTAGTCCCAGTTACTTGGGGGACTGAGGCAGGAGGATCTGTTCAGCCCGTGGAGTTTGAGGTTGCAGTGAACTCTTATGATGCCACTGCACTCCAGCCTGGGCAACACAGTGAGATCCTTTCTCTAAATAAATAAATAAAATAAAATAAAAACCACCTCTAGGGAATTTGCTGTTTATTTTGAGAATATTGGTTAGAAAAAGGAAAAAAAGAGCTAAAATTTATTCCTGAGAGAAGCTGATCTAAATGTTAACAAAAGTGCTGTTGATTACCAGGAGGAGCATGTCCCCATCCCATTTCCTCCTCTCAGTGGTGGCAGAGCGTGTGGCCAAGATTTTCTTAGCACCACACCCTTGGAACCATGGTCAGAGGCTTTTCCAATGTCTCCAGCGTCTGTGGCACCCGTATGCCATAAACAGAGTTTAGTCACTCAAACCTTTGGCTTTTTAATCAGATAGTTGGCAAGGTTGACATTTGCTGCTTACAAAGAATTCTTTGTGAAAAGCACACCTGTGGCTTTCAGGTGGTCTTCTTTTCATATTGGGTTTTCATGCTTAACACTTTTCAGCAGACATTCACAGCAGGGGGCCCACCCCTTAGGAGTAGATGTGGTCATCTCCATTCATGAGGAATCAATTTTGTGAAGTCTGCTGGAACGACACAAAACCTGAGGATGTCAACCAAATCCCCAGGACTGGTTATGAGTGGTCATTAGACCATCACATAATTATGAACCCTAGCTGCTCACAATTACCAGCCAGGAACATCCGGAAGTTTTTCTGACTCATAATATGAATCTACTTCTTGACCAGAATACCTTTAAGAATAGAATGTAACTTTTATAGATCACCATAATGGGGATTTTTAAAAAAGTTTTACAAGAATAAGACATTGATGACTACTATAATTCCAAACATCACAACATCACACAGTGTAGGATTTTGATCCTATAATGTTGCATATTCTAGGACTTTGATCACCATAATACCAGATGATTACCAGACTCTAAAGCATGTACTTTATTTACATTTTTGCTGCTGTGTTTGAGATATTTACAAAATAAGAATATTTAAGTGGGGGATCCACAGCTAACGTTTTTATTCAGACTAACTTTTGTTCTTTCCTGGACAGATTTTTTTTCGTATTGTTTTATAAAATGAGAGGAAAAACAGTGAGACATATGTTCTTTAAGTTGATGAATAAGTTCATTATCAGATAAGCTTACAGCAAATTAAAGTGTTCAACTTATGTAGGGATGAGGACGTGAAAAAGTTGAATTCACTTCTTCTATCACCTTGCACAGTACAGCAAGTGGAAAGAGGCATTGTAGGTACAACCCCCCAAAATTACAGCTGCTTAAGCCTAAAATTACAAGAAAGTATTCCCCATTTCATCTTCCGTGAAAACATATAGCTTGCTTTAGGTTATCTTTCTCCCCTGCATTTTGAGCTTCATGAATATTTTTCAAGTCTGCTCTTTCTGTCCGTATTATTATGCCTTTCTATTCCATTCTTGGAAGCAATAAGATCTGGAGTAGAAAGATGTCTCTGATTTTCCCAGGCAGAGAGAATAACACCAAGGAGAAAGATTGCACCAGTGTTTTATCTTCCCTTAAATCAGTGCTTCCCAAAGTTCTCTGAGGGTCAGAATGACAAAGGCACTTGTTAAAAATACTAATTCCATTGCCATATGCAGAAGAATGAAACTGGACCTCTATTACTCACCATATACAAAAATCAATGCATGATGAAGGAAAGACTTAAATGTATGAACTAAAACTGTAAAAATACTAGAAGAAAACCTAGGGAAAACTCTTCTGGACATTGGTCTACACAAAGAAACCTCAAAGGCACAAGCAACAAAAACAAAAGTAGACAAATGGGACTTCAACTAAAAAGCTTCTTCTGCACAGCAAAAGAAATAACACAGTGAACAGACAACCTGCAGAATGGGAGAAAGTATTTGCAAACTGTACATCGTTCAGGGGGCTAATATTCAGAATTTACAAGCTACTTAATCAACTCAATAACAACAAGAAAACAAATAATCCCACTAAAAATTGGGCGAAGGAAATGAATAGATATTATTTTCAAAAGAAGACATACAAATGGCTAACTGGCATATGAAAAAATGGTCAACACAACTAATCATCAGAGAAATGAAAATTAAAACCACAGTGAGATAATCATCTTGTACCAGTCAGAAAGGCTATTATTAAAAAGACAAAAAAATAACAGATGTTATTTTTATGTTAATTTTCACACTATTTATAATTGAAAAACAGTGTCTAAGATAGGAAACCTGTGTTTCCTTGTTCTTAAGTCTTCATAGCAACCTGCCCCTGGAACTTCTTCACCTGCCCAAAGCTTAGCCACCCTTTAAGATCAGATTCAAATCATCCCCCTATAAACAGCTGGATCATCTCCACTTGAATAACTGCTTTCTGCTCAGAAATTCTTCATTACCTGTTCTCCACCACTTACCTGGCAATTAACCCCATGCTAGCTCTTTTCTTATCTTCCTGAACTCTTGCATTGTTGACTCTAAGTATGTTCAGGTGTTTGTGCCTCTTCAACAAGGTCATTGCTCCTTGAGGACAGAGACCTTTTCTTCTTGGCCCCTCCACAGAGTTTAGCTTAGTAAATATTTGTTGATCTGAATAATTGGTTAATTCAACAAACATTTACCAGGCAATGACCACGTGAAATGAACTAACACAGGTCCTGTATCTTTTTTCGGGTCCGTCATAAAGGCTGCCAGCAAACTCAAAGTAATTTAAATTTTAAAATCTTCAGCCCTTATAGATGAGTTGTGTATTTATTGAAGTTAATGATTTGAGAATTTTTATTTGGCAAAAAGAAGATGGAGAAGGACAAAGAGGAAGAGGAGAAGAAGGAGGAGGAGGAGAAATGGAAATGTTTATAGGACTCTCAAAACCTAAATGCTTATGGTCTTTGTTTTTATTTAATAGCGTTACTATTTATGTCATAGATTACTGGCTAATGGTCTGATGGCAAAAGGAATACATGCTGTGGCTCTCAACTCAGAACTCAGGGACTACTGAAACAGATGTGAGCCTCTGTCCAAAAAGTCCAATGAGCTGTGTGACGTCAATGTGTCAGCATCCCCAATAACACGATGGCTGTCTTAGTCTGTTTAGTGTTGCTGTAACAGAATACCCGAGACTGGGAGTTTATATGAGGCCCACACCAGAAGCAAATCTTGGCGCCATGCTTCTTGTACAGGCTGTAGAACTGTGCACCAAATAAACCTCTTGATAGAAAGAAATCTTTAACTTAATCAAATTAATGAGTTTTCCTTTTAAAAAGAAAAGAAATACCCGTGCTGTATTTTTGAAATTTTTCTTTTTGTATTCGCTCCCCCAAAAAATATATATTCAAGAATAAGAAAAAATTGTGCCAAATGCAAGATACAAAAGTATTGGTGTTTTCTTGTAGCAACTTAATTAATTCCTTAATTGTCACTCAAGGCAACGTTATAATTAATATATTACCAACTAAAATGCAGACTGTTTAGGGCAGGTTAAAACTGTTCACTACAGTAGCCATTGGCCACACATCACTATTCAAATACAAATTAAAATGAGTCAAAACTAACTAAAATTTAAAATTTAGTAACTTAGTTGCATTAGCCACATTTCAAGTGTCCAGTGATCACAATATTTCCATCATGGTAGGACATTCTATTGTACAGTAGCAGTCAAAACTATCATGTTTACTTCTAGAATTTTATCACACATCAGATTGTTGAAAACATCTCCCATAAGACAACTCAATTAGACAGGTAAAAGCAAACCCTGAGTGGATTACAGAGAAAGACTCACACTTCCTTACCTTTCTCTCCTGAAAAGCTACATGACTCCCACTTTTATGACGTTAGCTGGATGCTCTTCAGTGGCTATTGTTAACTGTCCAATCCCAGTGTGACATTGGAGTCCTTCATGGCTGAATCCCAGAGTGTCTCTCTCTAGCAAGCGGTCAGTATTCAGTTGGTGCCCTCTCCCACCTGGTGGCAAGTTTCCTGGCCACTTCATCTTGATCACTGGCCTGGCATTTCTCCTGTAGGGAGAGCCATATTGTGTATGCCTGGTTGGAGCCAAAGTCACTTGCTCTTGGTCACGGCTGTCCTGGTACCACAGGTAGGCAGTGCCCTTTCCCTGCCACCATTGCCAGTACAATGGTCCCATTGAATCTTTTATTGAAATTGGCAGAAACACAGAAATAAGTCCCAGAATGTACACTTGGGTCACCTTGGTCCCCTTTGTCCTCAGCGTGTCAGGGGCTGGAGAACACCAGGGATTTCTGTGTTATGGCCCTTTTATTCCCCAGTCCAGGGCCTCAAGTTAGAAAGAAGAGACAAGCAAACACACGCTTGGTAGGACAGTCCCCCTCGCTCTGTGCAGGGGGGTGAGGTGAGGTGTGTAGTTAACTCCAAGAAGAATTGGAGCAAATTCTGCCAAGGCACATTTTAATGTCAGCCTCGTGCCTATACTTTTCCCATCCCAATAATCCAAGCTCCCAGTCTCATCTTCTCCTATCTGGGCCTTTTCTTAAGATTCCAGCCTATCTGGAATGTTTCAATCTCTTGAGTCCCTAGAGATAAGGCGTTTGCACAGTGCACTCACAGAACTCTATTAGCACCGGGTGATATAAGCTGATATCAGATCTTTGTCGACATGGATGTGCCTTTTCAATATCTTACTGCATAGTTTGACTTTTTCAGTCACACCAGTAACATGGATACATGCTCTTATCAAATGACTGCTTAAAGCGCTTCCCAAAAAATGACTATATTTTTTATTTTAAAGTATAGGTTGTAACTCTGGGAGGCTGAGGCGGGTGGATCGCTCAAGGTCAGGAGTTCAAGACCAGCCTGAGCAAGAGCGAGACCCCATCTCTACCAAAAATAGAAAGAAATTAAATGGACAACTAAAAATATATGGAAAAAATTAGCCGGGCATGGTGGCGCATGCCTGTAGTCCCAGCTACTTGGGAGGTTAAGGCAGAAGGATCGCTTGAGCCCAGGAGTTTGAGGTTGCTGTGAGCTAGGCTGATGCCATGGCACTCACTCTAGCCTGGGCAACAAAGCGAGACTCTGTCTCAAAAAAAAAAAAAAAAAGTATAGGTTGTAGAAATAATTCAGATTTTTCTCAAATGAATAAATTAAAATCATCAAAAGGTTTCTGGACAACAGCTTTACTGAAGAGTAATTGACATACAATATTACCATTAAAGTATACAATTTGATAGATTTTGACATGTATGAAACCTTTGCCACAGTCAAGATGATGAATCACCATTGAAAGTTCCCTTCTGCCCCTTTGTAAGCTCTCCTTCTCTTCCTCTCCACCCGCTCCAAACCGGCCCCCCTGCCAGGCAACCACCAACCTGCTCTATGTTGTTATAAATTAATTTGTATTAATATTTTCCAAACAGCATTATGCAGTATGTACTGTTTTTTGAAGGGAGAGGAGTTTGACATTTTTCATTTGGCATAAGTATTTTGACATTCACCCATACTGCATCTCATTTCTTTCTATTGCTGACTAGTACCCAACTGTATGGACATACCATAACTTGTATATCCATTTGCCTATTGATGGACATTTGGGTTGTTTCCAGTTTTTTCTATTACAAATAAATGTGCTATGAGCAATCATGTACAAGTCTTTGTGTGGGCATATGTTTTTATTTCTCTTGGCTAAATATTGAGGAGGATGAGTCAAATGGTGGATGTAAATTTTTTAACAATTTAAGAAATTTCCAAGTAGTTGGGGAGCGGAATTAGGGGTCTCAATAGGGGAAAGGAATTCCTCAAAAACTTATTCATGTGATTAACTGTACACCTTGGTAAATTCACTGAAAATCATTTAATTATACACTTAAAAAAAAAAAAAAAAAAAAAAACGGCAAGCTAATAAAGTAAAAAAAATTAATAGGCTGAAAAATAATTTCTAGGAAACTATATGATATGTGGATTGAAGACACAGTTATTAATATATCACATTCTGTTTATTTTGCCTTGAGATGTTTTTAACATTTAAAATTTTTAATTATTAAATGTACATAATAGTTGTATGTATTTATAGGGTACATGTCATGTTTTGATACAGGCAAATAATGTGAATTAATTAAATCAGGGTAATTGGGGTATCCATCACCTCAGGCATTTATCAGTTCTTTATGTTAGGAACATTCCAATTCCACTCTTTTACTTATTTTAAAGTATACCTTAACTTATGTTGATTATATAGTCACTTTGTTATGCTATCAAATACTATTCATTTTAGCTATCTATTTTTTGTACCCATTAACCATCCCCACTTTTCCCCCCTCCCTGTTATATTTCCTAGCCTCCAGTAACCATCATTCTACTGTCTCCATAAGATCAATTGTTTTTAATATTTAGCTCCCACATCTGAGTGAGAACATGTGAAA
>CAUYRT010094083.1:0-66283 GCA_963574885.1 Lepilemur ruficaudatus | reverse complement strand
TTGACCGATTTCTTACTTCTGCATGTTGGCTGGTCTCCCCTTACCTCTGCTGGCAAAGTCCCTTCGCGGGAGGTGGGTGTCAGCCCCTCCACAGAGGCCAGGGCAGTAAAGCAGGGCTTGTCAGTAGATGGGAATGTGGCTGTCCTTGGCTCCACTGTCTTTCCCTGTTGGGCAAAGGTCAAGTTTCCTTCTCATTTGGAGGCAAGATAGCTTTGCATGCACTGCTCCTGATATGTTTCCCTATTTCCAACTTTGACTAGTGACTTCAGCTTTCTGGGGGTAGCATCTTCTACATCCACTGCTGGCTCTCTGTGGACAATTCAAACAGGACTAAAGGTTAGACAGATAGATAGGCAAAAACCCCATAATCTTAGCTATAACCATCGTTAACATTTGGAATAAACTTCAAATATCTTTTTATGCATGTATACACATAGATGCATGAACATTTACATATAACCAGATCATACTGGGCATGTTATTAAGGAACCTGAGTTTTTACCCTTCATACGCTGCAGGTATCTTTCCTTGTCAGTGCATAAAGCTGTATGTCATCCTTTTGTAACAGGCTCATGTAAAGCGCTGATTCAACCAAACAGTGGAGATGTATATTTTATATTGTTAGGAACCCAGTTGTTACATTTTTGAGGTTAATTCCAAAGAAAACCTGACTGTTGGCATTAGATGCCATGTGCTCCAAGAACAAGAAAAGATGAACTGACTTTGTGGGCCTTACTTTTAGGAGGGACTGGAACTACAAAGAGGGCACTTTTGGGAGAGAGTGCAGTGTTCATGAAGATAGTCTATCTTCTTTTTTTACTGCTAGTGGGAGAGGACAGAGGGAGAGACACTCATTGGATTTTTCTCCCTTGAGGCTATGGAAGAGGCCCTTGATATAATTGGTCATAAAGTTTCTAGGTTGCTATGAAAAGAGAAAGCTGATATATTGTTCTAAATCTCATATCCAATTTTTTTAATGATAAAATTCCTAGGAGGTAACAGCTGGGGAGCTCAGGGCTTTAAAGTATAATCAAATTGTTAATAATTTGAGGCTCAGGTTGTGGTGTAGAGAAGAGGTAGAGTGGGGAAAAGGAAGTATATAAACTTAGATTTAAGTCCTAAGGATCCATTTCCAATTGACTATCAACCAGAGAGGCAGTAAAGGCATCTTCAAAATCAAAAAGTAACTTAGAAATAAAACATTATGAATTTTACATACAATTGAAATGCAATTTTCTAGCTATAATCTGTAAAGAGAGATTTCTATATGCAGTAATAGCCCTAATATATAATGCATAATGTATTTTGAGAACAATTCATTCCTATAGTGGCTTTCTGGTGGAATTCAATCAGCTGGACAAACTGTTAACTTATTAAGAAAGCAAGTGAGGACATATGGGTTGAAGTAGATTAAGGAAGGGCCTTCAGAAGCAGGCATTCGCATGTATTGCTGATGGATAGATTATAAATTGTCTCAAGAAGGCAATTTAGTGCTAGTCATAACAATTAAAATGTACATTCCTCTTGACTAAGGAATTCTACTTTTAAGGATTTATTCTACAGAAATATTTACCCACTGTCATAAGATACAGGTACTGCTGTTGTGAACTAAAATGTTCACAACAGCACAGTTTATAACAGTCAACAATACCACCAACTGTGTGTGTGTGTGTGTGTGTGTGTGTGTGTGTGTGTGTGTATGCGTGTATTGAGTGTATAAATCACTTATGGTCTATCCATAAAATAGAAAGTCATGTAGTCATTAAAAAAAATGAGTCGTAACAATATGGAACATTTCTAACATATGGCTAAGTTCAAAAAAGCAAGGCAAAGCACGGTGTATGAGGTGTGCTAATGTGTACATAAAAAAGCCCTCTACTTGAGTATTTCCAGAATGATGCTAGAAACTGCTGCAGTGAGATTGGAGGAAAGAAGTGGAAGGGAGATTTGTTTTTCATTATTTGTACTGTTTGGAAAAGTTTAATGAACAAATAACTCCAATACATGTAAACAAATGGATAATAAGTAGATAAACAAACAAATGAATAAAAGCCTTTACCTGTCACAATCTCTTCTGTCCTCCTATAAATTTTCTTGCTGTAGCTGATCCTGGGGCAAGGAAGAGTGAGGACACCAAGTCAGTCTTTTCATCCAGGTCCTTTCTGTCCAAAAACTCTTGCCTAAATGGCAAAGCTCTTTTCCTTACACCAAACTACCCTTCAAATTCCAGAGCTTCACGTTTACTCTAGCTCTTCTTCAAGGATCTGAAACAACAGGAAACTTTCTAGTAGAATAAGGGGTTAAAAAACATGATTAGGATATTCAGTGAATTAATATTAGTGAGGCTTCCTTTTTGACAATATAGCAGAATAAATGCCCAGATTTCTGAAACTCTTTCCTGGTACAAAACACCTACAATTGCTGAAGTAAATATTCGTATCAAAATCAATAATGAATGGCTTGGCTGGCAAGAAATAGAATAAATGTTCAGACGCCAGAAATAATGAAAAAATTCTAATCTAGATGGAAAAGTCAGTGCTACAGTCAGCATTCACCTTGGGTGTATCTGAATTTAAGAGGATCTCACACATCCAGGGTATAGCCGACAAGGCCTGGGACCCAGCAGACAAGGCATGGGGCATAGATTGGAAACCCCAAATCAAGCTGAACCCCTTTAGTGGGTGAACTGGGATAATCTGCCCCACAAAGAGAGATTGTTAAGAATCTTTTCCTGTTTTGGCTTTGGCTTTTGGTGGAATGAAAAAAAGAAAAGGAAAAAGTATGCCCTGAGAATACTAAAGCATAAGCCTATGCTATGGTGGACACATAGCAAAATAAATAAATAAACAAAATTAAAAAATAAAAAATCCAAGCCAGACACTTTAAAGTAGTGGTAAATCAGCAGTGGCCCCAGGCATCTGGTAGAAGCAAACACAAATCACTTTCTAAACAAAGATAAATTTCCAAGGAACTCACAACCAAAGATTATAAAACACAAGGAAACAAGCCACCATGAGAGAGAATAAGCAGAAACCCAAGCTGGGGAAGCAAATTTACAGACTGGATATTGGAATGAAAAAAACCAGAATGAGTTTATTTAAAGAAAGTAAGGAAGATGTTGAAAGTAGGATTAATGAGCAAGAATTATAAAAATTGACAAGCAAGTTTTTAAAAGAAAGACCACATAGATTTTTTAGATTAAAAAAATAATGAAAATTATAAATTCCAAGGACTGCTTAAACAACAAATTACATATACCTGAAGACAGAATTAGTGAACCTGAAAATAAAACTGAAGAAATTACTCAGAACGCAACCTAAAGAGTCAAAACAAAGGAGAATATGAAAGGTTAAAAGATGTGGAGGATAGAGCAAGAGGGCCTAAAAAATATATCAAATTAGAGTTCTAAAAGGAGAGAGTAGAGAGAATTAGGAGAGGCAGTACTCAAAGAGGTAATAGCTGAGAACTTTCCAGAATTCAGGAAAGATGCCAATCTTTCAAGTCAGGAAGCTCAGTGAAGTCTAAGTAAGATAAAAGAGTTGGTGAGAAATGTATGCTATTTTTCTTTGACATGCATTTCTAATAGTAACTAAAATATTCATATTAACTGTCACCTTTTCAGTGGCCTCTTCCTGACCATTCTATTTAAAATTGCTACTCCTATCTCCATTCCCTCTTCCCTGCTTTAAGTTTTTTCACTAACCCTGAGCACCATCTGACAACCTTTCTGTGATTACTTATGTACCTTATTTATTGGTAATCACCCTCCAATGGAAAGTAAGCTTGATGAGGGAAAATATTTTATAGTAGTATGCTCATTCCTAAATCCCCAGAGTCTTGATTGGTGTCTGACACACAGTAAGCATTCAATAAATATTTGAAAAGAATGAATGAGGAATAGCTGATATGTGCAGAGTATTTCTATGTGCCACACACTGTGCTGTGCTATATATGTATTCTCTCTCTGTCTCCCTTTTTTTTTTTTTTTTGAGATAAGATCTTGTTCTTTCACCCAGGCTGGAGAGCAGTGGCATGATCACAGCTCAATGCAGCCTCCAGCTCCTGGCCTCAAGTGATCCTCCTGTCTCAGTCTCCCAAAGTGCTTGGATTAAAAGTGTGAGCCACTGCACCCCCACTCATTATCTTATTTAATCATTATGGAGAACTTATGAGATTGTTACTGTTCATCTTTATATTTTGCTTTAACCTTTCTGTGCCATATTTTCCGCATGTATAAAGTGGGGACAGGGATGGGAGGGGGAAATTCACAATTCAAAAAATCAAAAAGCTCTTAGAGATGAAAGTTTTTCAAAAATAATCTGCTGGCAAAACCTTATCCAAACTGATATATACAATAGTGTTATATTAATTACCTGTTACTGCTATTGCAAATCACCACCAACTTAGTGGCTTAACACGACGCAAATTTACTGCCTTATAATTTTGTAGGTCAGAAGGCTCCTGGGGACTGCATTCTTTCTGGAGGCTCTAGGGGGGAATCTATTTCCTTGCCCTTTCCAGTTTCTAGAGGCTTCCTGCTCTCCTTGGTTGATGGCCACATCATTCTGAGCACTGCTTCTGTTGTCATATCTTCTTGGACTCTGACTCTTCTTTCTCTTATAAGGACCTTTGTGATTTCTTTAGGCCCACCTGGATTATCCAGGACAAATTCTTCACTGCAAGATCCTGAGATTAATTATATTTGCAAAGTCTCCTTTGCCATGTAAGATAAGATATTCACAGGTTTTGGGGACTAGGACATGGACATTTTTTGGGGGGGCTGTCCTGTTTATCACAAATGTGAATATTCAGACATTTGTGTGATATCTATATTTTTGATATCTATCTCTGTGTTTTATGGGCTGGGTATGTAATATTTGGTGCATTGTCTTGTAATATATGGTGTTTTATGCTGTATTATCTTCTAAATCGAAAATATCTGATTTCAGAAACACATCAGGCCCCAGAAGTTTCAGATAAGGATTGTGGATTTGTAATACAGACAGTCCTCACTTCACATGGTTCTGTTGTAACTGAGATCAAATCTCAGCCCGTGTCCTCCTAAATGGATCCCTGTGAAGTTTAAAAGAGATAAAACAACCTATAAAATGCCCAGTGCAGTGTTAGACACACAGTGAATGTGTCTGCCTTGCTGCTGGCAGCTGGTCACCTTACAACAGCATCTGCCCTGCTCAAGTGTCTGTGCCCTTCAGGTCTCTACAAACCAGGCTCCCATAATCACTGGGAAGTGTCTAAACCTCCCCTTAGGGCACTGCTGGGGTATGTGCACACAGAGCCCAAAAGTGCATGGAAGAGCCAAGGAAGACATTAGAAAGTCACTATCAGCTATTAGACATTAGAAAGTCATGTTTGGGGATGCTCTGGTGAGGAACCTGTGGCCTCGAGGCCACGTGTGGCCCTCCAGATCCCCAAGTGCGGCCCCTTGACCAAATCCCTTTATTAAAAGAATTTGTTCTGAAAAATGTGGATTCAGTCAAAAGGCCACACTCAAGGATCCAGAAGACCACATGTGGCCCCAAGGCCCCAGGTTCCCCACCTTGGCAAGACAGGGCCCACAGATACTCACCTAGAAGAACTATATGTATTTTATGTTATAATTTCAGGTATTTGTAATGAAAAATTACGTCCCCCCCCTTTTTTTTTGAGACAGAGTCTCACTCTGTTGCCCAGGCTAGAGTGCCGTGGCGTCAGCCTAGCTCACAGCAACCTCAAATTCCTGGGCTCAAGCAATCCTTCTGCCTCAGCCTCCTGAGTATCTGGGACTACAGGCATGCACCACCATGCCTGGCTAATTTTTTCTATATATTTTTAGTTGTCCAATTAATTTCTTTCTATTTATAGTAGAGATGGGGTCTTGCTCTTGCTCAGGCTGGTTTCGAACTCCTGACCTTAAGTGATCTGCCCGCCTCAGCCTGCCAGAGTGCTAGGATTACAGGTGTGAGCCACTGCGCCCGGCTGAAAAATTACATCCTAAACCTAAAGATTACTGAATCAATCAGCTTGTATTGCAAGCCTCAGAAATGTACTTAGCTTTTAACCTAATAGTTAAGTATTTAGAAAATAATGAGAAACAGATAAAAATCTACAAATTTACAAGCAAAAAAAAAAGTTCTTAGAGAAAGGAAGGAAAAACTGGACCAATTAATCTTCAGACTTTTTTCAAGGCTTATGAAAAACCAGCACCGTTTCACCTGGACATTTAATTGTTTCAATATTCCTGTCTGCAGTGGGGCAAGAAGGAGCAGGGCAGCAAAACCATCACTTCTTTGGCATCACAATCTTATAGTAACAATGTCGTCAACAGCTTTCATCACAACAGGAAGTCAAGGTTGCCTTAGGGAAACTGATGACAGATTCTAGAAAAGGCGAATGATAGGTGAGCTGATGATAGGTGCATGTTGTTTAGTCTGCAGCCACTGTGGTTAACAGAAAACCTTCAGATTAGCGCTTAAAGTGAGAGAATAAAGGAAGGGAGATCATTTGGTTGCAATTTCAGTTAGAAAATTGGACAAGAAGTTCAGTTTTTCAAAAGGCACAGTCCCATGAAGCAAATCTGCATTCTGCATGGCCAGGTTTGAAATCATATGCCTCTGCCCCCGCCAGCTAGTCATCCTGGACACAGGCACTGCAGGTCAAGTCTCCGTAGAAAAGCTTATTCTGGCAACAAGGAAATTGAGCTCACTCTTGATTTCAGATTATATGAGTAACTAATAAATGTTTAGAGTTTTACAGGTAGGAAATGCTGTCCTGAGAAGCCCATCAATAAGTTTATCAGTTTATCAGCATCCTGTCTCACTGAATTACCTAGATTACACAGCTATTCAGATCTGGGATTTAAATCCTCTTCATCTGATGCCAAATCCTATGTTTTTCTTAACACATGATGGTGCCACATATTTAAGAACACAATGCAGATTTCCGAATTGCTCTCCTGTAGGACAATGCTTCCCAAACCTGGCTGGTTAAATCTCCTGAGAAGTGTTTGAAATACAGATTCTGTGCCTCAGTCCTAGAGACTCCGACCCAGAGTGGTGTTTGTGAATTTATATTTTTAAATGGTGCCTGGAGGATCTAATGTACAGCCAGGTTTGGAGGCCACTGTTTTGTTGAAGACCAATGCTGCAACTTTACCTGATATCACTTTTAGAGTTTCATTTATAAAGATGGAAATCAGTATGTTTTAGATCTGCGGTTCCTAACCTTTTCTAAAAACTACCTTACCTTTTAAGAATCTGTTGAAATCTATGCATCTTTCCCTAAGAAGCGCACAGACACACAAATTCACACTTTTACATACAATTTTAGGGGGTTGTATTAGTTGTCTATTATCAACTTAAAAATTGTGAGATCCATAAATTTGTAGAGGAGAGAGCTTTATTTCTTAGAAAAGGGTTGTAGGCTGCAGGCTGGGTAGGCTCTGGCAGAGACCAAAACCAGGCACTTCAGAGACAAAACAGAGAGGCTGATCTTTATGCTGAATGGGATGGCTAAGTATATACACTCGACAGGTTACAGGGCAGCCTCACTTATCATAAGCAAATATGCATGTTACACGTGACCCATGTTCACTTTGGGGTGGAGACTTAACATTTAAATGTATTACAATTAGGCCCTATATGTCAAAAGGTGAAGCAGGGACACGAAGACACTCAGTGCACAGCCAGAACTAGTCCGTGGTCGGTGGTGGTCTCTTATCAGGAGAAAGTTACTAAAATCAGTGTCTTGTCCAGCCAAAGCTGTCGTTGTGACTTCCGGGATAGGGGTTCAGTTAGTCGATGTCTGGTAGTCAGTGAGATGCAACAGTTTCAATATTGCTTATCGCCAGGCTGACGCTTTTTTAGCTGTTAGAGAAAAAGAAAAACCCTGTGGTAGTTAGAACATCGTTTATTCTCGAAGTATAGGGATTCATGATTTAACTAACTCTTGCCTGGCATGGCTTTCAGTTTTGTTCATAATTTGGAATCTTATTGCCACAAAGTGTCAGTTCCCTTAGTCTTAAGATCTCTACTTTAACACTGTTGCTGCTAGCACAAATTGTTACAAATATAGTAGCTTATAACAACAAAATTTATTATTTTACAGTTCTGGAGGTCAGAAATTAGACAAGAATCTCCCTCGTATGAACTCAAGGGTCGCCTTTCTGGAGGCTCTAGGGGATAATCCATTTTAGTGCCTCTTCTGTCTTCTAGAAGAAGCTGCCTGAATTCTTTGGCTCGTGGGTCCCTTCCCCCATCTTCAAAGCCAGCAACTAGTATCTGCCTGACCCTCCTTCTGCTCTCATGTCTCTTCCTCTGAATTCAGCCAGAGTTTTATTTATTTATTTTTAAAGCTAGGCACATTAAGGCTTCAACAATTCTGGGCTTTGTTAGTGAGGAAAATGGGAAGTATAAATATCGGAAAGACACCAGTGATCTCTACTATGAATGGAAACTTGGGTTTTGTGTCCTAAAATGAGAATCGATCATTTTTCACTTTCACACAACCAAAACAGAGAAAAAGCTAAAAGTCTCTTGTAGAATCTCCCCCCAAATGCCTCCTCCTCTTACTTGATTTTCTTCGAAAAGTTCATTCTTTCAGCAGTGTTTAAGTATGTACCTGTGCCTGGCACTGAGCTGGGGCTTTGGGGATACAAAGCTAACTAAGATGTTCTTCTCTCGCTAGAGAGTCTTACTATCTGTGGGGTGGGACATCAAGCCAGAAAACAATGAAAACATCCTAAGTGTTGAGATAGAGACACGTGAACGCTCTATGGTAGCTCAGAAGAGAAAGGGGCAGAGAGACAATGGCAGAAGAAGGGTGAGGTGGGAACTGGGTGGATGGGATTTTGCGGGTTGCAGAAGGGTGCTGATATCCTGGAAGAACAGACGTTGGAGAAGGCACAGATGTGTGTGAGAGCCCCTGCCGGACGTGTATGGGGAACAGCTAGGAGTTGTGTGTGGATACATTGTAGAGTTTGTGGGAAGTTAAGCCTGAGTGGGGCATAAGATAGGGGTGGAAACGGAGATGGAGCCTCCATTTGAAGTCATGCTGAGGAGCTCTGGCTCCAACCTGTGGAGCACAGGAGGAACAGGAGGTTTTGACCATTTCCAAACTGTTGTAGAACAAAAAAGTGGAAAGAAAAGAGAGCAGGCAGGGAAACGAAAATGGTGTGGTCAAATTCATAACGTAAGAGTCAATTCAGTAGGAATCTTAAATTTGAGTAGTCAAATTCTTAGAGACAGAAGGTGGAAAGGTGGTTGCCTTGGGGCTCAGGAAGGGAGGTGAAGAGGAAGGGAAGAATGAGGGGTTTTTGTTTAATAGGTACAAAGTTTATTTTGTAAGATGAAAAGAGGTCCGGAGAGAGACGGCGGTGATGTTGCACAACAGTATCCATATACTTAATACCCATGAAATGTACAGGTAAACTGATTAAGATGGTAACTTTTGTTACACACACACACACACACACACACACACACACACGCTGGACCCCAATGCACAGAGCTTTGGATTCAGCAGGTCTGGAGTGGGACCCGAAGATTTGCATTCCTGACGAGTGCCCAGGTGAGGTTGATGCTCCTGGTCCTGAGACCGCACGTAGGGAATCACTGGTGCAGGAGACCAGTGAGTAGAATAGGGAGGGGTGCTCTGCTCGCTTCCACGTGGCTGTTATTGCTATTAACAACACCGACAGCTGACGTTTATTGAGCACTTGTACCTTACAGCTTCGCAGCTGGGTGAGGGAGCAGCGGGCGGCTGGGATAGGATCGCAACTCGTCCCTCATCGGTTGCTTTGGTCCTTGATGGTGTGAGACTGAGAAGGAAAGACACAGGCAGAGGGAATGACAAAGCACACAGAGGCGGGAGGGGGTCGGAACCAGAGCACCGCGGGGAGGCGGGACTAGCTCCCGGGACTCGCTCCCGGCCGGGGCGGTGAGCGGGGCGCTCGCGGTCCGCAGGGGGCGCTGCCGCGCCGTCCAGCCGCCGGCCGCCCGGGCCGCCCACCCCGCGGGCGCGCCTCTCCGCAGTCCAGCCCGCCCGGCCCGGGACCGCTCGCGCAGACTTCTCGGCCGGGCTGAAGACACCGGCCGCTCGGGGCCGCCCCTGTGCTTGCCTTCGGCAGCCGCTCAGCCCACCGCCGCCGTCCCGGTGCCGGGCTCGCCGCATCCCGCCCGCGTCCGAGCGCAGAGCTCCCGCCCCGGGGAGCTTCCCGGCCGTCGGCGGACCCCGCGGCCCGCGCACTAGGCGCCCTGCTCGCGGGGCAGAAGGGAGGGCGGCGACTGGCTGGGGATGGGCGACCCGGCTCCGCTGAGGGGCGCCGGGGGCTTCCATGCGCTCCTCCTGGCGCTGGTGGCCACGGGGATCCCCGCGGGCGCCTACAACCTCGACCCGCAGCGTCCCGTGCGCTTCCAGGGACCCGCCGGCTCCTTCTTCGGCTACGCGGTGCTGGAGCATTTCCACGACAACACGCGCTGGTGAGTGCCCTGCCTGCTCCGCGACCCCGGCCCGGCCACCGCCCCGGCCCCAGGGCCAGCCGCCGCCGCCGCCTTTCCGGCCTCTTCCACGCCGCCGTCCCGAGGGGGCGATTTAAATGTCTCCGCGGCGCGCGGCTCGGCCGCCCGAGGAAGGCGGGAGGAGGGAGGACGCCCGTCCCGGTCCCCGCTGAGGCCCTGGTCGGCGCCCGGAGGCGGAGGGGGCCGATCCCGGCGCTTCTCCCGGGGTCCCAGCCGGGAGCGTGCGGGGAGAACCGCAAGAGTTGCCTCCTCGGCCTCCCAGCCAGACTTTCTCTCGATCGCTAAGTAACTTGGCTCGTCTGCGTCGGAGAGGCTGCCGCAGGCTGGGCGACCATCCTAAGCTTCTAGGGGCGTTGAGGAGACAGGACACTGGGGATGCGTCCCCTACTAGTTCTGGGGAACTCCTGGGGATGGCTTCAAGCCTCTCCAGCACCGATATGCAGGAGAGAGGCAGTCCCCAGGGGCAGGGCGTCTGGGATGCCCAAGAGTGCATTGGAGCGCAGAGGCCCCCTCTGACCCCGCAAGACCTTGGACGGAAGCGGTGCGGAGAGGCTCGGGGCTATAGGAAAGGTGGGTAGCGGAGGACCCCCGAGTGACAAGGCTGGTGGTGGGTGTTTCTAGCGGCAGCCTGAGCCTCATCTTGCATGGGTCATCCGACTGGAGGCAAGCATCGGAAGCCTTAGGAGGAGGGGGACGCGGTTCTGTAGAGGTCAAGGAGTCCGTTTGCCCCCCTGAGTTTCGAGGTGTGGGCCTGAAGAAAGAGTGATGTCTCTCCCCCATCAAGCACCATTAGCTCAGTGGTACACAGTTTGAATGCCCAACCCCAGAGGAGAAGCGCTAAGGGGAGGTTGGTCCCCTCCGCCCCTTGCCCTGGACCAGAGGGAATAAAACAGCCACAGTGGTCACTTCTTCATAGGAGAGAATCAGGCTGTGGGTAGTTCCCCTGTTCAAAGTCATGCCTTAGTGGGGGCCCAAGCTGACAGCTAGTCCAGGTTGATTTTATTTTGTAGTCACCAGTGTGAGCACCCTCAGGGGTGGCAGGCTGAGAGGTCGAGGTCAGTGATGCCTGTGTGCTGAGCAGGTAGTTAGGTGGGAGAGTCACTGCCCTGCGTTTGACAGTGGCTGATGGAAGAGGGTAGTTTGTGGATCCGAGTACTCAAGCATTCCTGGAAAAAGGAACGCCATGACCTGCCAGCCCATTAACAATCATGCTTTTGGGAGAGCTGCCTCCAAGAGAAGCAGTTTTCAAGTCTGTGTGTGTCTCTTTTTCAGTTCCACATACTCCTGAACATTCACTCCGGCTGCTGAGTTCAAGACCAGACTGTCTCTTCTTGTACTTGTCAAATCCCCCTCTTAAAACAAAGCAGGCTGAACACCTTTTCTATGTCCTCCAGACTCAAGGTCCACCATGAGCAGCTCTGGATTTGGTACAGAACACAGCCTGAGCAGAAGCAGCTGGAGAATGCATTTCAGAATCCCACACTGGGCTCCCAGACTGTGTGACCTTAGCACCAAGCACGTGGGAAGAGATGTCAAAAATAGAAGGGCTGCTCTGGGTAGGGGGCTGCTGAGGAAGGGCAGGCGGCTGAGCGAGCCGGAGCATTGTGTGCCATCTGCAGGCTGAGGCTGGCTGGTGTGTCCTGGAGCTCTTGGATGGCTAGAGGGAAAAGTGCCAGGTCTATGTTGCCTAGATTTGGATGGGCCACGGGTCCAGGCCACCCCAGCTGGGAAACAACTAGGTAGAGTCAAGAGCAGATATGACAGAGGAAAATTATTCAGCCTGCTTTGTTTTAAAAAGGGGATGAAGAAAAGCTGGGTGATGTGTATAGATTTGGCAAGTGTAGGAAACGATGGACTGGCCTTAAAGTTGGCCCCCAGGGTAAATGGTAGGAAGGGAGCATGGAACTGGTCGGTAATGGCTGGTGCATGGCTTTGTTGCCAGTAGGGGTATGGGACAGGTATTTCAGGGGTCCCTGTGCAGCTGGGCTGCTGGTCTCAATAGTGCGCTGACTCGTTCTGATACAAGTCAGCTGCTCTTCGTATTGGAGTTCTTGTCCCTATAGTTTTTCAGGTACCAACTAAAATCTACTGAAATCTTTTTAGGGTAAATCTTCTTTTTCCTTCCCCCACCCACATTGCCTTAATTTTTTTTTGGCCGTTTTTGCCTCTCTTCTTGATTTCTATTCTCTTCCTGCTTTTTAAAAAGTATTTTCCTCCCCATCCTTATTCTCTTGTCCTGCTTCCCCCAACCCACCTCCCTGAATACTCTTTGCCCTTAGACCTTGAATGTGTTCTCTGCTGATTATGCTACCCAGTCTTGGTAAGCTGTGACCTTTGAAGAAGAGACTTCCAACATCTCCTCCTTTCTCCTCTTTTCCTTTCTCTAGAGGTCAGACGTACTGTGAGGCTGATGACACTTAAGCCAAAGTCTCCTCACTTGCACAGGCCTCTACCAAGGCTCTGTGCCTAATTTTATACTCACAATTTTGTATTAATTTTCTTAAAGGTGGTAGCCCTAAATTTATAAGATTTAGGTCTTGGGAAATCTGGATCTACCCTAGGTCTCTACCTTAACTTTCAACTCTGGGATTGGTTCGTTGATTAGTGACTGATTGTTGGTCTCTTACTACTAGGTAGTACCTGAACCCTGGATCTTCTAGCTGTGCTTGAGGGACATGTAGGTGGTTTCCAATTATTCACAATTATAAACAACAGCAGGGGTAAAAGCAACCTTGTGACTAAATCCTTGTGCACATCCTTATTTCCTTTGAATAAATTCCTGGGCTTAGAATTGCTGGGGCTGAGAGGATAGAGGCTTTTTAGGCATTCTCTATGTATTACCGAAGTGCCAGTGAAGTGTGCACTCTAGAGAAATGCATCAATTTATTCAGGTACTGGAGTTTGGAAGTAGTATTACAAAAGGCTGCTGTAGTGCAATGAAAGAGCCTAGAACCTGCACGGGTGACTTAAAAATATCACAAATACCAATCAAAATGTGTAAGGAAGGTAAGGGATATAGACATGAACAGGAAAAGTAGTACACTGAAACTTTGAGAGGAAAAGAAGACAGATGTCAATTGAGCTTTGTATCTTGTGTCTTTCTTCTTGATGAAATTATTCTTTTGCTTCTTACTTGGTTCAGTATTTTGTGATTGAAGATGTTTGCTTCATGATAATTAACCACCTGGTTTACAGGTGAAAGGATGTAATATATATAGGGTAAGAGAGAGAGAAGAATGTGCTGGAAATGGCAGAGGGAGAGCCCAGACACCAAGGTCAGTGTGGACTCTGGAGGTAGCAGAGCTGAGGGTTCTCCCAGGTGCACATCACAAAGCACACGTGTGTGCTCTGTTGGTAGAGCTAGCGCTTGTCTATTCCCATAACTGAGCAATTCCTTTGTAAACCTAAATTTTCACTGATCAGGGGGTCCTAGATCTCTGTGTAAGGAATGGGTGATCTTGCTTTTCTGAGCCCTGGTGACTGAGTCCAGCTCTGTAGCCATATCACACTGAGAATGGAGCTCCAGACCCAGCTTCCCTCAAAGTGCTTGCTTGAATGGTCCCTCTGTCACCATGCTCCGGGCAGTGAGAATTGTCCCCAGGGCTAGGTGGACCAGGATATCCTGGGCAGTGTTTCAGATGACATTTGCATCAGTTTGGATGCAAGTGACTCAATTTTTTTTTCTAATAACACCCAGAGAGTGTCTGGTTCCTCTCCGATACCTCCCACCCCCCAAGTCTTCTGGCATCTTTTGGACAACAGCAGTAGGTGCCAAGGAACATGGACAAAGCCGATTTCTGTCCCCTTCACTTAGACATGGACCAGTTCCTCAGCTGCAAGGCTGACAACTGTAGCACCCTGTGATATAAATAAATGTGGCCCGGCTGGCGTCCAGCCCCCAGAGTGGGCGTCTTCCACACCCCTCCCCTTCCCTCCTCCTCCTCTGCCCCAGACGCCCTGGAGTCCGAAGTGGTTGGGTGCACTGGCTTCCTTTCTGGCGACTTGCTTCCTGCCCCCTCTCCTGGGACGCATCAAGACGGCTGTGCTTAGTTAGGCACAGAGCAAGTGCTCGGAAATGGAAGACTCGTTCGGCTTTTTGCTTTGTTAGAGGTTGTCAGAGCATCGTTTAGTGAGGAAAAGGAGGCAATTCAAAGCCACAGAGAGCATAACATCCTCAATTTGCTTTAAGGTTGAGAATGAAAAGAACAAGCTAGACAGTTCTGGTGAGCTGCCTAGTGCAGTTGCCACTGGCCAGATGTATTGCTATTTAAATTAAAATTAACTAAAACTAAATGTAATTAAGAATTCATCGGGCAGGCATGGGTTGAGGGGCGCAGGAGAGACTCCTGGGAAGGGAAGAGGTTTACAAGGGGAACTCTGGGATGATGCACCCTGCTGTCCCCAACCCTGCCAATCTTGGTGAGGAAACACTCAGAAATGGCAGTGACAGCCCTGCCTTCTCATACCCCCAATGGTGGACATCTTTGCTGAGTTCCCCTGTCCCATGCCAGGCTCTTAGGGAAAGATGTAGCTCCACTCCCTCATTTGGATTTTCTGGAAATGGCATTTTTAGACCTTGTTCCTGATCCTCCCTCACCCTACAGAGCCTGCTTTCTCAAGCTTTCAGGAAGGGACAACACATATATGAGGCCCAAGTTCTAAGGGGACCCAGATCCAGGGTTTCTGTGGAGTTTCCCTGAAGATCTGGAGAAGCGGGCAAGGGTGCTGTTTCCTGAGCTAGTGCTGAATGCTGGCTGGGGGGAGAGGCAGCTGTCTTGCCCAGGGGAGAGCCTTCCAGGGCAGTAAGACAGACTGGTCTCACCCAGTGATTAACAGCCCTGAGTGTGAGAGTGTGAAGGGCCAGGCCGCAGCCAGCTCTGATTCCCCGGTGACACGCTGCTGTGCAGGAAATGGTCTCCTTCTGATAACTTCTATTGTGGCTTGTCCAGGGAAAATGTTGTTTTCACATTTGTTAAAAGCAGCCACGGTGTTCTCTGAAATAATTTGCTTTCAAGGGAGTTGCATGTAATTTTAAAAATCAAAATTCATTCCATCAGATAGTATTTGCCGGGCATCTACGAGAGGGCAGATGGTTTCACAGACACCATATTTAGTTGAATCTTTGTGACAACCTGGTGAGTGGCTTCCTGTTTGCTATTTGGGGAACTGAGGTTTACAGAGTCATATGCCTTGTTCAAGGCCCACCCTGACCTGAGAAATCAATGCACATTTATTGGGGCTTGTTTGCATCCTTCAGGAAGCAGATGCTGAGACAGAGATAGGAGTGCGAGAGAATTGTTGGGGGAGGGGTAATGTCTGTGAGGGAGAAAGGGGGAAGAACCTGGATGGGGCCAGGAGTGCCTGAGACTGGATGAGATTTGATTGAAGTCTCAGTCAACTCAGCAGGGACCACTGGGCAGAAATGCCTGTCCTCTGCCTTGATCAGGCATTGGCTATAGCTGCCTGGGGAGAGTGTGGCCTCAGCTTGAGCACTGCAGCAGATCCTGAAGGGGCTGCAGCTGGCGGCTGACTGTCCCCTTTGCAGCTGAATGGCATAAGGTGGTGCACACCTCCATGGTGGCCCTGGAGCCCATCTTGCAGGAATTGCCACAATTGGGAGGGTGTGAGATGTGCTCCTTGGCCTGCAGCTGTGGCTAGGGGATCATCTGTCCTTGTTCATCCCAATAATCAGCATGTGGAGCATTAGGAGTCACAGTGGGGTCATTGGAACTGGCTCAGAAACAGAATTCAGAGCATTCTTGCTGCCAGCTGACTCACAAGGTATCTCTTTCTGATGTCAGAGAAGTCACAGGTGAGGGATTTCAAAACAGGGGAGCTCTACCTTAAGTTGAGCCATCAAGCTCTCTGAACTGTAAATCCTTTTAGCCAAGTGGATTTGGCAACCAACCAAAGCAGAATAAAATGTTTTATTCCTGTCTTCCTTTTTGCCAGAGGGAGCCTTAGGAATTGAAAGCGTGTCCAAGACTGGGAAAAATCTAGAGTTTTTGAAAGCGCAGGCTTACTTGGTTCTCAATGTCTGCTTTTTAGATGAGCAAAAAGGACTTCAGTTGGGAGTTTAAATTAGCAACAGTAGCAATAGCAGCAACAATATACTCATTAGATACTTAGTATATGTCAACTGCTGTTCTACATACTTTATTTACATTAGCTTATTTAATGTTCCCAGTAATTATTTCAGCTGGTGTCTTAGTTCAGGCTTCTATAACAAATTATCATAGGCTGGGTGGCTTATACAGAAAGGAAATTTATTTCTCACACAGATGGAGGCTAGGGAGTTCAAGATCAAGGCCCTGGCAGTTTTGTTGTGTCGTGAATGCCTGTTTCCTGGTTTGTAGATAGCCATCTTCTCACTCTAACCTCACGTGGCAAAAGGAGTGAGAGAGTTCTCTGGGGCCACTTTTATAAGGGCACTATTCCCATTCATGAGAGCTCTGCCTCCCAAAGGCATCACCTCCAGGGACTATCATCTTGTGAATTGTGGGGGTGAGGGGACACAAACATTCAGTCTGTAGCAGCTGGCCATCATTTTATCCTCATCACAGAGGGGAAACTGAGGCACAGAGGCATTATTGCCCAAGTCACATGACTACTGCATAGTAGAGCAGGGCCTGTGCCTTTGCCTACCCAGCCCAACTGCCTCTCAGGGAGTCAAGAATCTGAGTTTGGGGGGTTCAGGGCACCCAGGCATCTGTCTTGTGAAGTTCTGTTCTGCACTGCTTTGCTAGAGAAGTTATGGAATTACCGTAGCAGTAGTTTCTCCATAGCACCCTTTGGGGATGCTTATTCATGACCCACTGGCTACCTTTGCAGGGATGCTAGGATTCTGCTTTCTGGAGATGTTTGATCACTGAGTGAACAGGGACCCAGTGATTCTGCCAGGGACATTTGGAGAGCCTGCTCTCACACACCAAGTCTGTTTGACCTTAAGACCGAAGTGTCCCAGGAAAGATGGAGCATTCCAGGTTATCCAGTGTATCCACTTAACCTCCCCATCCACTCTGTCTCCTGCCACTTATTTAGGGAGCTCTGCCTGGAGGGCAGACAGGGAAGGTAGCCATGGTGGCCAATGTTTAAGATTCTCCCCTGGATTTGCAACTTCATTAAAGAAACCCACACAGAGCCAAACTTTCTGCACCAGAACAGTATGTGAGAGAGGATGATTTGTATCCCCAAAGATCTGAACATAAAAAAAGATATGAAACTAATTTCCTCCATCTCAGCTGGTCCCTTGGTGTGTTAAGGCCGCCTGGGAGGTGACCTCTCCTACCCCTTCCTGTCCAATGTTACGGCTGTTATGTGTGCAGAGTGAACTTGGTGTTGTATAGGACTGCGGAGAGTGCTGGCACCTTTTTTGCACTAGGATGAGTCCTAGAAAGTGATGTCCAGATTCAGCTGAGTGGGGTTCTTCCTGGCTCTACCTTCGTTGTGGCCCCTGATTCCCCCAAAACAATCAGATCTGTGGCTTCTTTGCCACAAAAGGGGTCTGCTAAGATGCACAAGTGCCTGGTGGCCAAGAGGGTGGGCCCCAACATCAGCCCTGCTCTCAGCCTGTCTTACTCAGCCCCCCACTTAGGTGCTGTGTGATCTTGGCCAGTTACTTCAGCTGTTTGAGCCTTGGTTCCTTATTCTTTAAAGGGGTGATAAGGGTCTCTCCCTTATCAGGTTTTGGGGACATTAAATGAGATGTCTGCAAAGGCCAAGCACAACACATAGCATATGGTAAGCCCTTGATAGATATTAGTAGTTATTTCTATTGTCACTTGATCTTATTTCTGAAACTGATGGTCTTTTGCATCCTGACTTGAGTTGCTAAAGGAGTTTGCTTTCAGTACATTTGCCGATTCTTTAATTTATTTATCAAACTTTGTTGATACTCAACACAAATGAATGATATATTCTTACATAGACATACTCTTCATTATGTGTGATCTCTAAAAATTTGGTCAACCTCTTCATAAATCTGCATTTTTGTGCATTCATTTATACCCCTTCCAAAAAGGATCTGAGATGGCTCCTTTAATTGTTGACCTGTGAATTATAAATCCTAGAGGTTTGCATGCCTCTTCCTTCTCTGTGCTCTTGCAGAGCCAGGGAGCAGGTTGGAGGCCACCTGTGTTAAGGGGAGATCTAGCTCTCATCCCAGGATCCAGATAAGTCTGAGAGTTAGGTCTGCAGTTCCGCATTATGGTGAGAATTTTATTTAAGGAAAAAAAAACTGAAAGTATTGCCTTATTTTTCTTGGAGAAGAAAATTATCACAAGAAACCAACAGGAAGCTATTGAGGCTTTTACTTAGATCTTCCTGAAGTCTATAGCTTGCTCTACCACTTGGATTTTAAGGGTCACTTGATGCTCCCAGGTGTGGAAGGAAACATCAGTCCTCTTGCCATGCCTCCTTCTCCAGCTGCCTCCCCTCAGCATATCTGCTAGGGCAGCAGCCTCTGAGGGACCCTTCACTCCTTGACAGGGCAGCCAGCCAATGCCATTCCAAGGCGGGACCCTGCCCATGCCTCTGCTCTTTCCCAGCTGGGCACGGAACTCCACCTATTTCATTCTCTGACTTAGCATCTTCTGGTATGAATTGCACCGCTTCTCTTCATTTATTTACTCCAGCCTAGGCTCCCAGGATAAAAATTATTATTGCCAGCCTTTTGTGAATACTTACTATGTGCCAGAGGTGCTATGCTCATAGTCATCTTCATGCAGTGGGGACGACTGTTGCTGTGGCACAGAGAAACCAAGTCACTTGCCCACGGTTACCCACAAGTAAATTGTAGAGTTGTGATTTGAACCTAGGTGGGCCTGATTCAATGCTAATCTGCCTGTTCTCAGGCTCAGCCATGCTGTCCTCCCTACCTCCATCCTCATCAAGCCCCTGGCCCTGGTATCAGGTTCCTAAGGAGGAAGGAAAAGGGCCTTGAGGCATCTTTTGAGAGCATTTGAGTCTGTTTTTGGCCTTGCAGATAGTAGACTTTAATCCACTCTTGCCAGTTAGGCCATCCTGGGGTGCATGGTCCCCCAGACACTTTGCCATCTGCCACTTCCTTTTGTGCCTCATCACTGCCCTGGGAGGAGACCTTGCATTTGTTATTATCTTTGTTTTAGAGAAAAGGAAAGAAAGGGCTGGAGCAGCCAAGGGATGTGTCCAAGGTCACATAACTGTAGAGGAGCTGGTATAGTCCTGGGTATGACTCCAGGTATTCTCTTCAGGGGTGTTCCTACTACCCCACCATGCCTGTCCTGTATCAGAGCCCTCAGAAAACATTTGTGATACTGATTGGTGATGAGATTTTGGGAGGGGGGAAGAAAGGAGACCAGGTAGCTAGAGGAGCTATGGCAATAGTTCTTAGCTGCAGTGTTGAATAATTGGTTTGGACTCAGGAGCAATTAGTGGGCAATAGAGTTACCATGGTCCAGTTCCCTTCAGAAGTGGCATGCCCAGCTTAATGATATATCTGTTTTCTGTTACCCCAACATTGCTGCATAACAAACCACTGGCAAACTTAGTGGCTTAAACCATAATTTGTTAGCTCACTTTATGGTTGGCAGCTTGGGATGGGTTCAGCTAGATGGTTCTTCTGTTCTCTACTGGGCTTATTCATACATCAGTGGTCAACTTCTGGCTTGGTTGGTTGGCTGGCTGGTATGGGATGGCTTCAGTTGGGATGACTCATCTCTGCCAGGGATATAGGAGGGGTGGAGAATTGTGGTCATTTTTGTGATCTGTTACTGGTGGTCATCCCTGGAGTTCTCTGACTTTGGCTGAGAGTCTGAATAAATTCCTGCCCAGCACCCCAGAAAAGGGACTAGAGTTCTGCTAACCTAAACAGCAGAGAGAGGCTCTCTAAAAGAAAATGGTGTTTATTCAGGAATAGGACATGGCAGTGGGAATACAAGTTCCATTGTAAACTATGTGTATATTCAGGGAGGTAGAGGAAGACAAAGGTTTTTAAAGGAAAAATGAGGAGGGTTACATAATTGTTTCGAGATAATTATTCTTGGCTACAAGGATCAATAACAAGGGTCGTGCCAGTCCGAGGTTGGACAGACAGTTGCTATGCCAGCGTCCTTGCGGAAGTATTTTTTGGTGTGTAAGGTTGTGATGGCTATTGTGTAAGGTTGTGGTTTTTGCAGAGTGTCTTGTGATGATTCTTGTTATTGGTCATTTATGCATGAGAACCCTCCCTTCATGGCCTTTCTCAGCTCTACTTGTCAGGGTTTTTTGTTTTGTTTTGTTTTGATTTGATTTTAAACACAAGTGACTCCATTTTGATCCTGACAGCTTTCACAGTTCTAAGGATCTGTGAGCTCCTGGGTGTTGCCAGGAGTTGGAGCTGGGACCAATTGGGTGCCACGGTGTTTGGCCCACTACTGTCCAGCATTGTAGCAATTGTTTGAACACCTACTACTACTTTGTAGCAGGCATCATGCTGGGTGTTTTATTAACATTCTTTTGCTTAAACCTTATAAGAACCCTCCTTAGGTACATTTTTTTATTGCTCCTGTTTTACATAGGAGGAAAACTGAGGCTCAGTGTGGTCAAGAAACTTGTCTGAAGTCACACAACTTGTCAGTGGTAGAGGAAGGATTTCAAATCCGGTGCTACTGCTTGTGCTTCATACGCTTCAGCATCCTGAGTAATTTGCCCTAAAGCTCAGAATCCAGGTGGAATTATTAGTTTAAAATCCCCAGAAAGCAGTAAGTATTCACTCCTTAAATGCTGAAGCCTCAGTTTCCCCAAATGTAAGAAGAAGGGCTTCTGAAGACTTTCAGGTTCCGTGGCTCCAGTGAGCAAGCATTGGTTCCCAGCAAGTCCCCTCCCTTTGGGAGTGAAGGGTTTGGTGTGGTCAGAGGTGGTTCTGCCAGCACCACTGCTTCCTCCTCTCAAGCCTCGGCTGTTTTCTGCCGGGTAGGATGTGAATGATTCCCGGGGTTTCTCTGCGGCGGACACAAAGTGATTGAATTCGACTCATGTAACCAAAACATGGGTCCCTGGGGAAACCTTGGCTTTGGGATCAAATGCATGAAAGCAAGCCTAATGGGTTTAAAGTTTTTAATCCCCAGTTGCTGTCCTCGATCCGGCTATAATTTTGTCCTGAGGGATCGCTGCTGTGGCATTTGTGGGAAGGGAGGGAGCCTTTGTGGCACTGTCAGTTCCCCGCCTTCCCTACGGAGGCAGCTGTGGCTCAGCCCTTTTCTGTCACCTGTCCCCCAGGGAATTTACCCTCAAAATGTGAGTGAGGTTCAGAGCAGGGTGGACGGCTGGAATGGAGCCTTTGCAGCCAGTGTGACGACCGGGGAAGCGGCTTTGTGGGGAAAATGAAGGGCACTTAAACTGCCGTAGAAGGTGGGACTTTGAGGGGACAGGAAAGAGCATGCCCTTGGACATAGACACCCGGGGTTCAAATCCCAGCTCTCCCGCTTACCAGTGTTGCAGCCCAACATCTCAGAGTGGAATACTCACGAGAGGCTGCCTCTCGGGATTGCCTTAAGCAAGAAAGCAGACTCTCATGAGCAGAACCCATGTTGGCAGATGAGCAGATGGGACCACATTTCCAAAGAGATTTGTGAACTATTTATTAAGACAGGCAAACCTCTGGCTTATCCCATGTCAGCAATGCCAGTGCTCTAGAGAAGCAAGGTGATTGAAATTCACCTCTTGGGTCTCCTGAGCCTGATGGGAAGGAGAAAGGCTTCATTCCTCTTCCGAACCCCAGCATGCCCTTTGATACGACGGAGCTTCCAAATCAAAGTTCTGAGTTGGGCTTTCTCAGGCAGGGGTCACATACGTGGGCGGCTGGCAGCAGAGGGGCACTGGGTGCCTGCTGGTTTCCCTTTCCCTCCTCTCTGGCTGATGTGGGCAGGTAGGATAGGGAATGGGGGAGGTACGCAGTGGCTGGGGTGCATGCTGCAGCTTGGTCTCTTAATGTGATTTGTGGGTTGGGATAAGTTCCGTGACCACTGCTGGTCACCTGCTTCCTCATCTGTAAAATGGGGATAATATTAGTACCTCCTGCAGGGTTTGCTGTGAAGACTCAATTTGATACTGTCCGTAATGAGCCTTGCCCAGTACCTGCACACTCTAAGTGCCTGCGATATGCTGGTCGCCCTAATTAGAAATCTAGAGTACTGGGTTAATGAGAGGACTCTAAAATGTCTTTGCAGTTTGTGACATCTTTAACTGGGGATGGGATGGGTGGAGGTCCCCACTTTCTCAAGGGCAATCTCTTCATGCTGGCTCCAAATGAACATGATTATTTGTAATCTATATAGGTGGTTATATAGTACTTCTTAGACTATAAATCACCTGGAGATCTTATTAAAATGCATGTTCTGATTTAATGGGCTGGGGATGGGGCCTGAGATTTCTGCATTTCTGTCAAGCTCCAGGTGTTCCCCCTGCTGCTGGTCTGAGGACAAAGCAAATGTGAGAATCAGCTTGATGATTCATTGATGGGACCCTGTTTTTGGTGACACTCAGGTCCTTTTATAAGGTAACTGTACAGAGGAAAGAAACATTGTATTGTCAAGAGTACCAGGGAAGATTTTGGGAGATGTTTGAAGTAGCTGCGATGTCTCTTTATAACTCAGAGGACAATGAGAGAAAAGGCAGATGGCATCTTTTCAGTGGCTTGTCCTAAACTCCGGGCCACTGTAATGCCTGTATCTTTTGGGATTAGCCTGGCCAACAGCCAGCTGAATTAACTTCAGAAAAGACTTGCTCATGGGCTGGCCTGCAGCACAGCCTTGCTGGATAGTGGCCCAGGTACAGAGCAGTGCCGGGCTGTGGAGGAAGCCACGATGTTCTGTAAACACAGAGATACAAGCACATTCTCCAGGGTGGCGCCCCGTGAGTGTCATGCACGTGTGTGTACACACGCCCCCTTATCTCTTGCTTCATTTTCCATTGCACAGGATTTGGGCAAAACCTTCTCATCTGACCAGCTGATTAGAAGTTTGAACAAGAGGGCTGTTATCAGGGTTTGAATTGGCCATTGCTGTCGGAACCATTGAGTACCTTGGGTTTGGAAGGAAATAATAATTCAGCAGCAGGACCATTTACTTTAGATTTTGGTGTAAATTTTGCATCTCTGAGTCTTGGCTCCAGGCTGGGGGAAGCAGTGCCTGGGAATTAAGCTCCCCAGGGTCCCTTCCTGCTCGGATAACCTATGAATCCGTGTCTGTGAATTTGGAGCAGTGGCACTATCGAGAATTTCCAGAGTTTTAGTGCCAGTTTGGAGAACACAGTGGAGGAAGAGCCTGTTGTTTCTTGCAGCCATTTCTTTTCCCTTGTATGAGATGAATTCTCACTCTTGTTTATTTTTTTTGTGATTTTTTACAAAATGAATTACAAGTGGCAATTATTCACTGTGTCGAGGTAAATCTGAAGTTGGTGGGAATTTTTGGACCCAGCCCTGCGGCCCTGGGGTTTTGGTGGAGGAGGTATTTTATGCTCCCGGCTCTCAGAACCTGACCTGCAGAAAGGCTGAGGATGTTTGGGCAGTTTAGAGAGGCCAAGCTGCTAATTCTTCTCACCTGTGAAAACAGCTGGCATTATAGAGAGCAATCCTCGACCTGCCCCGGTGGCTCTAAAGCTCAGCCCCAGAAGCAAAGGGGGAAATTGATCCCTTAATGTGGCTTTCTTCTCAGTGGAGTTTTGTTGTGTATGTCATCATGCATTTGAGTTACAGCAGCCCTTGTGTGGGTGAGGGAGGCCATGTGGTCTGTTTGGGAAAGTGCTTATCTAGATTTCCAAAAGGTTGTGGGTTCTAGCCCTGCATCCACTTGGGAATTCTGCAGCTTTGGCCCAGTAAGAACCCAGAGGGGAGCCTCTCAGGGCATTATTGAGGGGCCAGAGGGTAGCTCGGGTGCCCTCACTGTTGGGGGCCTGGCTCCTCTCACACCTCAGCAGGGTGTCTTCCTTGAGGAATCAAATACCCTCCAAGACTGCCCTGGGAGGAGACTCTCCAGTGAGGTGTGGATCTCCCTGGGTCTTTGTGTCCTCAGAGATCTTTCGGGTTCTGGGTGTGAAGGGGTTGAGCTCAGGAGCAGTGGGATTTAAGATGGATCCCATACGCCTTCCCATGAAGCCTGACGCGTTGTCTCTGAGCCAGGTCAGTGAAGATGTCTCTTGTGATATCTGCTAGCCTTGGCCGAAGTCCCCTTTGCGCGTCTCAGACTTCTGTTCTATGGCATAGAGGCCTGTTTATCTACTCCTTTGCACAGCCAGAGTCTGGTGGGGAGCAGTGTCATTCTGAAGCTGAGATCCCAGGATGAAGGCAGTTTTGGGACAGAGCAGGGGCAGCCTGGCTCAGCTTTCTGCATTCCCAGGAGGCTGTCTAGGATCATTCTAACCTCTGCTAGACACCTTTTGCACAGATGTAATACATAACAGATAATGCATTCTATTCCAGGGCATGGAGGAGATGATAAATTTCATAATATGCCTAATACCCTTGTGAACTGAATTCCATCTCTTTTCCAGACTGCTGGAGAGATGGAGCAGCTCATGTTCTCTTTGAGCAGTGGCTTGGAATTTTCTACTCTTTGAACATCAGTGTGGATCTTGTTTAAAGTCTCATTGTCCAAGACCTTTTCCAAATGGCTCATAGCTCAGCACACACCATACCCGATTAGTGTTGTTTAGTATTCTTTGCTGTAGATCTTCAGTTGACTACTTTCCGGAAACAATGCATAAAGCTGTAGGTCAAAATTGTTTTCGTGACATCTGGAGGGGAACTTACTGTTATTTCCCCCATGTTCTGCACCCACACAGGCCCAAAAGCTATCTCTTCCATCTTCTTGGTGGGTCTTGCTATTTCCCTCTAACCAGGGGAGGCCCCTGCTGGCGATGGCCCACCCCCAGGCAGCGGTTCAGTTCAAGATGGAGAATTCAGAGCTTCCTTCTTGTCCCTGTTTACGTGCAAACTGTTCTACTTCTGTATTGGGGGAGAGGATGCAGTTTATAATACACACTGCGGCTGCTTTTTCCTTATTTCCCCCTAAATGTCCATGTTGTACATGTGTGTTGGGGGGCGAGAGGCACTGAGAAGAGGGGAGGACAGACGAGAAATGGAATCTCTCAATTTCCTACTTCTTATTCAAATGTAACACAATCCAGAAAATTGTCCATATTGTCTACAATTAAATGAATCATCACAAATTTGTGTAAACACACTGAGGTTGAAAAATAGAATGTTGTCAGCACCTGCAAAAGTACCTGCTTCCCTAATTACAATCCCCCTTCCTCCTCCCCAGAGGTAACCATTATCCTGCCCTCTAACACCATAGTTAAGTTTCGCCTGCTTTTGAACTTCAGACCAATAGAATAAGACAGGATGCTGTTGTATCTGCCATCATTTGCTCAGCGTTGTGTTTGTGAGATTCATCTATGTGGATGCAGTTGGATGTTATTCATTGATTTTCGTTGCTGTGTAGAATTCTATTACTACCATACCATCATTTATTTATCCACTATAACATTAATGGGCCTTTAGGTTTCTTTTTGGTTTTGGCTATTACATATTCAGCTGTGAACATTTTGTACATCTCCTGGTAGACGTGTATGTATTTCCGTTGAACATATTCTTAGAAATGGAATTATTGGGTCATAGGATAGGTACATGTTCAGCTTCATTAGAAACTATTGAATAGTTTTCCAAAGTGGTGTTGATGGTTGACAGTCCCACCAGCAGTGTATGAAGGTTCCAGTTGCTCTACATCCTTGCCAGCACTTGGCATTTCCAGTCTTTTTGGTTTTAGCCTGCTAGTTGGTGGGAAGTGGTATCTCATTTGGATTTCCCTGATAACTAATATAGTTGAGCGCCTTTTTCTGTGTTTGTTGGCTAGTTAGCTATCTCCTTTTGTGAAGTATCTTCAAGTCTTTGGTCCATTATTCTATTGGTTTGTCTATATTTTTGTTATTGATTTATAGGAGTTCTTTATAGATTCTGAATAGGAACCTTTTGTTGGTTATATGTGTTCCCAACCATCCCATAGACTTTTGTTTATTTATTTATTTATTTATTTTATTTATTTTTATTTTTGAGAGACAGGGTCTCACTGTGTTGCTGCAGCTAGACTTCAACTCCTGGGCTCAAGTGATCCTCCTGCCTTAGCCTCTTGAGTAGCTGGGACTATAGGCACGCACCACCATGCCCAGCTCCTTGAGTTTTAATGTGCCTGGGGAAGATCTAACAGGTTCCATGTAGGACACCCCCCATGCCCAGCCCACACAGCACAGTCTAATATGGTTTCCCAGCAAGCATTCAGACAGCCCACCTCTGGCTGGCTAAGCATTTAACCATCTGCCTTCTCTTGTCTGATACTGAGTTGTGACAGAAAGCCCTTTCCTCTTGATGTGCAGGGTCCTTGTGGGTGCACCAAAGGCAGATTCCAAATACAGCACTTCTGTGAAGTCCCCCGGGGCTGTGTTTAAATGCCGTGTTCATACGAACCCTGACCGGAGATGCACTGAACTGGACATGGCTCGAGGTGAGTGGACATCACTGCCGAGGTGGGAGTGGGTTCTACATCCTCACACTTTGCTCTTTTTCTTCCCAGGGTGGCCTGATCACTCACCCATTCATTCTTCCATCCCTTTTTCTCTCCCTCCCTCCAACAAATGTACATTAACTATTCGTTATTAAGCACTGGATATACTGGTGACCAAAACAAACAAGGATCCTGCCATCCTGAGTCTCATAAATTAGTGGGAAAAAGAGACATTAAAACAAATAATTGAGAGAGAGAAGATTAGAGGGAAGGTGAATATTTGATCTAATCTAGAGTGGAGGGTCAGGAAAGGCTTCTCTGGGGATCTCTCCACCTGATTAGAAGGATGCACAGTGGCGAGCTGGGCAGGTACCAGACAACAAAACTCCAAGCAGAGATTGTGCCATTCTGAAGTACAGAGTGAGGACGGTGCAGCCGGGGTGCTGAGCAGGGGAGAGTGGGAGCAGAGGAGGCGGCAAGGTGAGCTGGGGCCGGACCACACAGGGCCTGGCAGGCCAGGGTAGAGTGTTAGGATTTTAGTCTCTGTATGAGGGTGGAAGCCATTGAAATCAATTTTAGGTTTTACATTTTAAGTAGGGAAAGATGATCAGATGGATGTTTTTAAAAGCTCACTTTGGTCCAGTGGAAAATACAGCATCTTTGGAATCAGATGGACCTGTGTAGATTCAAAGCCCAGTTGGGACCTACTGGGAATGTCCTGTAGCCTCTTGGGCCTCAGCTCCCTCACCTGTAAATTCAAGACTAAGAGACCTACCTCACAAGGATGGCCTTGAGGGTTAAGTGAGAGAGCAGAGGTGGGAACGCAGAACTGTGCTCTGCACACAGGAGGTACTCAGTAGGTAGGAGCTCTCTTATCATAGTTAACACTTCAAGCCCTTTCTCCAAAGTCCTTTCCCATCAAGATCTTCTAATTGTTATTTTAAAATAAAGATTTGTCTTGATCTTCTTTAGTAGAAAAGGAGAGATGTCCATGGTGTTCCCTAGAGCTCCTCAAAATGACTGGCTTATGAACTGTTTGTTACTGGTACAGAACAAATTAAGGAGCTTGTTTCAGAACATAAATCAGGGCACTGCTTCCTTCATTGAGAAAGTCTTGCTGTGTTAAAAATAATTGGCTGCCTTCAACGGCGTACGGTACATAGTGATGGAGGTGATGTACATTTTGTTGCAAGTTCCTTATTTCTTCACGGGTAGCAAACATTTGGGCTGTGGGCCCCCCTTTGAAAAGCAGCCAGCAGAACATCATTCCTCAATCCGAGTCTGGCTGTTCACTTTTTCTTCCAGGGAAGAATCGGGGCACACCCTGTGGAAAGACCTGTCGGGAAGACCGGGATGATGAGTGGATGGGGGTGAGCCTGGCCCGGCAGCCCAAGCCTGATGGCCGAGTGTTGGTAAGGCCTCCCGCAGGTGTCCTGGGAAGGGGGGTGGCTCTCTGGGAATGACTGGCTTTGATCCCTTAGGAAACTGGATGGCATGTGATAAGGGCATGGCTTTGACGCTGCCTATTCTGGACTGCTGCTTAGACACCTGACTTATCTTTTTATTAAATATTTTCTTTATCTGTCAGATGTTGAGAATGCTTGTTCCAAGGTGCTGAGATGTGGCTTTTGATAAATGACAAATAAAATGTATGCGAAAAGTACTTTGTAAATCTCATTCATTACATAAATATTTTTTGTGTGTGTTTTTTGTGTGTTTTTTAAGTGGAGGTACAATTTATGTAAAATACACAAATCTTAAGATTACAGTCTGTGTTTTAACACTTGTACACGACTGTGTAACTACTGCCCCTACCAAGATATAGAATATTTCCATCATCCCCAAAACTTCTTATGTCCCTTTCTAGTCAGCTCTTCCCACCCCTGAGGCAACCACTGCTGTGATCTGTATTACCAGCTATTGCTGTTGCTGCTTCTAGAACTTCATATGGATGGACTCCTACAGTGTGTGCTCTTGTGTGAGCTTTCCTGTCACTCAAAATAATAATTTTTAGATTAGTCTACGGCCATACCACCCTGAACACGCCCGATCTCGTCTGATCTCGGAAGCTAAGCAGGGTCAGGCCTGGTTAGTATTTGGATGGGAGATTAACCCGTGTTGTCAGTTCATTCCTATTTATTCCTACATGAGATTACATGTTATGAAACACGTGTTATTTTCAGTTATTTATTTGGCTTCTAAGGTGCGTCTGATGTGTTCTGATCCACTGGATGCGTTGAAGGAGATACAAGGGAAAAGGAGTCTTTGTCTTTGAGGCTCTTGATATCTCAGAGTTGCACTGCCCAGTAAGGTGGTCACCAGCTCTGCGTAGTTATTTAAATTAAGTTTATCAAAATTAAATTAGACATTCAGTTTTTTAAGTTGCATCAGCCACATTTCAAGTGCTCAGTAACCACGTGTGGCTGCTGGCTGCGCTATTGGAAAGCACAGAGGGAGAACATTTCTGTCGTCGCAGAAAGTTTTACTGGACTCAACACAAAAAAAGGAATTTCTGACTGCTACGGACGTTTTGTTTTTGTCCATTTTTCCCTTTTTCTTTTAAACTTTTCCGTGGGGGTATAACACTAAGGTTCTGACTGTGCAGGGCTGTACGTGCACAGCGCAGTGAATTTCCTCATACTTACACGTCCCCACTGCTGACACCCCGGAAGTTTCCCCAGGGCCCTTTCCCGGTCAGTGTTCCTGCCCCCACCAAGATGACCGCTATTCTGACTTCGTAGGCATTTTCTTGCCATTGGCTTTTATTGGAAACTGTATGAAGATTTTTTTTTTTAAATTTTATAAAAGGGTAAGATAAAGAAGGGAAGTTAATACTAGTTGCCACCTATGAGGGCTTCCTTTGGGCCACATGCTGTAAAGCTGAGGGTTTTGTGAATAGTTTATCCCAGGGGAAATAGGTTTTCCTTAAGGGTCTGGGCAAAATGTTTCTGTCCCATTTCTGAAGAGCCCACTTTTGTGTTAAACTTCTTTGCGGCAGGAGCTGTTAATCTGAATTCTTCTGTCCTCAGCAGAATTAAGCATCTCCCCCTTGTTGGGACCTCGGGAGAGGGAGGAAGCAGCTGGATGTTGTCGCCAGTGTCGTCATAGGTTCTGTTGAGGCTCCCCAAGCCCACTGTTTGCCTTGATTTCCAGTCCTGTCATCGCTGTTGTGGCCAGTCCTGGACCCTCTCCAAGCCCCCAGGTTCCTCCAGGGACGGTGGCCTGGCGCTGACTGGATGACTCGGTCCCAGAGGGGCCAGAACTCTTGTCTGCCATTCTCGGGAAAGAAAGGGAAGGAGCTGACCCATCTATAAATCAAAGGGTGGCCTGAGGTAGAGATCCAGAACAAACAGAGAGGAGGCGGTGGCCTGGTGGCAGCCCAGCATAAGACACTCTTGAGGGTGTCGAGCCTAGAGCCAGAGTTTGCTCCTGTGAAAATATTTCCTCTCCTCATGGAAGGATAACCTCTGTGTGGATGAGAACTTGTTTCCAGAGGGGCAAGACAAAGGGTTCTGCATTACTGCAAAGCAGTATCAAGAAGAGGCCGTCTCTGGGAATGTGACTAGCAGGAGGGCCACAGGGAAGATTTAGCAAAGGAATCCAAGAAGGCAGAGCTGGGTATTGGTGGATATCCACCATTGTGGATAATGGTGCTGTGGATAATCCTGTCTAACTATTAATAATTGCATGCAGGGCTATTTCTTTTTATGTTTTATACAATTATTGCATCATTCAGTAAACTACTCTGTATAGACGCTGGAGAGAGAGGGGCTTCTGGTAGCATCTGCTTTTCTTGTATCTTTTTTATTTTTCCAATGTGGCCAAAAACATATAAAATTTACCATCTTAACCATTTTTAAGTGTACAGTGGTAACAATGTGCACATTGTTGTGCTACAAATCCCTAGAACTTTATCTTGCAAAACTGAAACTCTGTATCCATTGAACAACAGCTCCCTATTTCCCTCTCTTCCTGGTCCCTGGCCCCTACCATTCTGTTTCTGTTTCTAAGAGTTTGACTACTTTAGATCTCATGTAAGTGGAATCATGTAGTATTTGTCCTTTTGTGATTGGCTTATTTCACTTAGCATCATGTCCTCTAGGTTTATCAATGTTGTAACATATGACAGGATTTCCTTTTTTAAAGGCTGAATAATATTTCATTGTATATATATACCACATTTTCTTTATTCATTGATGGATGTTTAGGTTGCTTTTGTCTCTTGGCTGTTGTAAATAATGCTGCTATAAAAGTGTTCAAATAGCTCTTTGAGGTCCTGTTTTAATACTTTTGGGTATATACTCAGAAGTGAGATTACTGGATCATATGGTAATTCTATTTTTAATTTTTTGAGAAACCTCCATACTGTTTTCCCAAGTGGCTGTACCATTTTATATTCCCACCAGCAGTGCACAAGGGCTTCAGGTGCTCCACATTTTGTAAATATTTGTTATTTTCTTTTTTATTTTTTTTATAGTGGCCATCCTAATGGCTCAAGGTGGTAATCTCATTGTGGTGTTGATTTGCATTTCCCTGATGACTAGTGATTTGAACATCTTTTCTTCTGTTTATCATTTGTATATATCCTTTGGAGAAATGTTTAAGCCCTTTGACCATTTTTAAATTGGATTGTTTGGGTTGTAGTTTGTCCTTCATGGCTTTTTGCACACATGTGGTCTTGCTGGGAAAGGCTTGTCCTAAGTCCTCTCTTCCCTGCCTCCTTCTGTCTGGGTCATTCTTCTTTTTTCCCCAGTTTAGGCTCTGCTTCCTGCACAAAACCTGTTATGTGCTGTATGGAACAAGCTTTGTGTCTTTTGTGTCATTAGGAATTCAACATCATATTGTTACCTTATACTGTGTGTGTAATTTATTTTGTATATATGTGTGCTCTTTTATGGAAGCCACTTGGAAACAGAGACCAAATTTGCCCACTTTCACTCTCAGTGCTCAGAGGACCTCTCTAAGGAATAGTGTCTAAAAGTATTTTTGAATAACACAGGGACCAAGTGTCAATTTAAAACAATTAGAAACCAAATTGGTTTCCATCTTTTCTTGGTGGCTGATTCTAAGTGGTGGAAGCACCAGGCACAATGCTGTAAAATGCCCTTGGAAATGACAGATGAAGCAAGGTGCAAGTGGCCTCCTAGTCCGTGTTTACAGTGTGGGGGCTTCATACCCATTTGCTTTTTCTTTAATGTCTCAGTTCTACATGTCAAATCTTTCTGGAAGGCAAATGTTTATTTTTAAATTAATGATAGGAAAGATGTGTGTTGTTCAGACGCGTTTTGAGAACTTGCAAGATGCCTGGGGGTGTAGGCAAGAGAACTGTATCCCAAAGGAGCATAATATTGGATTCCAAGAGTTTGAAGAGGGTGAGGTAGGGTGGCTTTTTTGAAAGTGGCATCTGTTGCTGATTTCAAAGTGAAGAACAGATGGAGAATTTGAAAGCTGCGACAGAGAGTGAAGTGTCTCAATGACAAATGACATCATCTGGGCCGCAGACCCAGCAACCAGCTCTGGCAGGACTCAGGTTGTCAGGCGGAGCTGGCGGGCTGATCCTGGCTTAGTACCCACCCATCTTGCTCCAGGGGCATCGTGGTACCTTCCAGCTTTTCCCCAGGAACAAATGATACCGGGTGTACATGCAGCATCAGGATTAGAGGCAAGCCCCGTCCCTTCTCACACTCGCACCCTGAACTCATGGGGTGCAGATGATGTTTTAAGAAATAGAGGGGGAAAATCACTTCTGAAAACCACCACTGCACAAACCCAGCATAAGCACTCTCAGACCTTGGAGGGCAACTCAAAACTTTCAAGTCTGACGTCTCTCCTTTTCATCAGAGTTGCCAAGGCTCAAACAACAAATAATTGAAGTTGCTAGATTCTTTCTGGGTGGAAGCAGGGTTCTCTGGTTCTATCTCTCTGCCGTTTCCTTTCTAAACATCAGGGCTGTCCCTATCTGTTCACCGCTTCCCATCTGTCCATTTTTTTCAAAGCCACAGGGTACATTTTTGCATTTACTTCTGTTGCTCTGTTTCCTGACGTTTTTTTTTCAGTGAACCTTTTATTGAGCTGTCTAAAGTACATGTAAAAAAGTGCACAAATCATCAATGTACACCTCGATGAATCCTCCTCCCTTAGATGGGGAGCTTCTTTAGGGGAATCTCATCACTCTGATTCTGTTCCCACCATCCGTCATTCTCAGGAACCCTGACCTGGTGGTGGCTGTGAGCTCTGGACTTGGAAGGGTGGTGGAGGCTTTGGTCATCTCTGTGTGGTGGGTGCACGTGGAGGAGAGGTGGGCTGGGGCTGACATGCCTCTGTGGCTGAGCAGCCCTGAGAGGCCCAGCACAGACCCCTCCCTTACACCGAAGGACAAGCAGTTTCCATGTAACAGAAAAGGCCTTTGAAATAAAATGTTCATTTTCTTTCTCTTTTTTCTTCTTTTGAGAGGGAAACAATCCTTATAGCTGGAAATATATCAGATTGTAAGATTTGGAGTGGTGCTAGGCCCTCCTCCCTTTTTCTTATGATTCTTTGAAATCTGAATTTGAGTAGGTCTTGCTGTTTCCAGAGAATGTTCTTCTTTTCTTTTTCTTCCCAGCTCTCCTCATCCCTCCCTCACAGCAGAACTCATTTGGAGAGATTGATGGAGTTGCTAATGCTTTGGAGACAGTTCTTAAGAATTTTATTGTTTTATGTAGGGGTCAGATTGAAATGCGTGTATATATAATGATAATCAGGGCTAAACATAGTCCTTTCTTCCTATAATTTATATTCACAGAGACTTCATTATTGTCCTATGTGGATCCTGCCTTTGACACTTTGATCTCTGACCTCCTAGAATGCTTTAGTTTTAGTTTACTGTGAAATGCAGTATTTGAATCTTCTAGGAATGTTCCAAGATCACTCCTTAAGTAGTTTTTGGCACTTAAAAAAATGGGGGGACAATAACCTAGACGTGAGAGGCAGCAAGTCCTGCCTCAGAAGTAAGTGGCAGTGTGCAGCTGGCTGGCCCGCTCTTTTCACGGTCCCTTCGACTTAGAAACATGATAAAACATGGTCAGCTCTCCAAGCCAAGGGCTTTGCTGAGTCTGTAAACTAAAACAGAACTAATTTACCCACAAATTAGATGAAAATAAGCAATTCAAGTTGGCACACCATCAGAATTGAGTCAGAACTTAAAAAAAAAAAAATCAATTACTTGGCAGTATGGAGTGATTATCTGCTTAGTGATGTTTTTGTGGTTCCTTGTCCCATATTGTTGCAGTCTATTCAGAAATGTACTATTTTAGCACAAGCCAGTACTAAGTGGGAATGAAGGTGGGTTGCAGTAGAAGGAGTAACAATAGATTCTTTTCTGTAGTTTGATGTCACAGGGCGAGAGGTGGAGTGTGGGCAAGGTGAGGCTTTGAGAGTCATTCTGAGTGTGTCCTCTTTGCCATTGGGCAGAGAGTGGCCTTGTCAGGGGCCCTGGTGGCAGTTGGCTGGAAGGAGGAAGAGCAGAGGGCTTAGAAGGCAGTGGTCTTCTCATGGAGTGACCTCGGGGAGCACCCTTACCCATGTGGTGACCTTGGGCATTCCACTGGACCCCACCATGGTTATTTCAGGTGTCCTGGGGTGGGGCGGGGGTGGGGTGGAGCTATAAGGACAATAAACAGCCACCAGGCCTGCCTCGAGGGCATGGGGGTGTGGGTGGATTTTGATGGCTTCTCAGGCAGGAATGAGAAGTTTTAAGATAGAAAATGCTTTATAATGAGACAAAGGAGACTCAGAATCCATGGAGTCAGGTTCTGTTTGCAGCATTTACTGACCTTTGACACTTAGGCAGAGCATTCTCTGGTACTCGGTGTTCCCAAACAGAAAACCGTAATTCTGAGTCACCTCTGCCCACCTTGCGGGCTTGCAGAAGAGGTCAGAGGGAGATCATAAGAACTCTGAATGTTATAACTTAGAGAAACCCTGCATTTAAAGGAAATAAACCAGGATGTTAAAAAAAACTCTGATTATTTAAAATGTGGCATTTTAAGAAAATACATCCATTGGCCAGAGTGAAGCGAACCGATGACAGACGTGAGTGGTGAGTGCCTGGGAGAAGTGGCTGGGCGGGGTGCCTGCCCCCCCGAGTGAGCAGGTCGGCTCCTCGTGAGCGTCGTGGTGGCATCTGGATGTGTGGAGACCCGCACGCAAACTGGGGCCGCTGTCACGTCCCAGCCAGAGGCCGGGGCATGTTTGGTGGGGCAGGAGGATGAGCCAGGTCGACGTTCTAGCTGCCGGCACCGGGTCCAGGTCTGTTGGCAAGAACTGCCCTGCCTCACGGCGCCTTGCATAGGTTTGCCCCCAGCGCTGAGAGGCTGCTCTCAAAAGCCGGTCAGCGGGTCTGTCTGTCCCTGACGGCCTCATCTCCTCATGTGTGCCAGCTGCTCACCCACCCCAAGACCCTCTGCCTGAACCTTCCTTTCGGTCTCTCCCACCCATTCCCTCACTTCTTCAGGCCTCTCCTCAGTCCCTGACCAGTCAAAACCAGGCACTCCCTGGCATAAGGGAACTGTCCGGTGAGATGGAAATGTTCTATTTCTTGCTAGGAGTTTGATGACACGAGCATGCACATTTGTTAAAGCTCGTTAAATGATACATTTGAGATTTGTGCATTTTGCGATACGTAAATTTACATCAAAAAAAACCCATCCATAAACATTTACTTCTAGTTAATGACATGCATGTTGTAGGTGCATTTCTGCAGGTAAAAACACAGCCGAATATCAGCAGTTCGTCCCTTTCCTGCTCTCTGGCATCTGGGTATTTCCTGGGGCCCACTGGCTCTACCTCTGGGTGCGTCCTGAAGCCATGCCCATGGCCCATCTCCAGTCCTCATCCTGGTCTAGGCTGGCACCATCTCTCGCCTGGATATTCATTTCCACACCTGCCCACCTGCAGTCTCCACAGGGCAGCCAAATTACCTTTCCAAACTGCAAATGGGATCGCACCACTCGCCTGTGCAAGCCTCAACACCGGCTTCCCCTGCATGTCCGCTGAAGTCACAGTTGCTCCTGTGGCCCTCTGGGGCCTGGCCCCCGGCCCCCTCTCTGACCTTGTCTCCCTACCACCATGGTCACTCCAGACCAGCCCCACCGCCTTGTCTTTCCTTGAACCTCTAAGGCTTTCTCACTTTGTGTCTTTTGCACTTGCTCTTCCATCCCTCTGGAACTCTCTTCCTGTGTGCCCAGTGTGGATTGTGCTTGCTTGTGCTTTAGGCCTTCCCTGACCTCTGGTGGAAACCATCCTTCCTGCTCCCAGATTCTCTATTCCACAACCGTTTCTTTCTAGTACTCAGTACTAGCTCCAGTTTTCATTTGTTGATATGTTTGTTTATTGTCTGTCTTCTCCTAGTTGCCTCCCAGGGGCTCATTCTTATTCGTGTGGTTTTCAGAGGATTCCTGGTGTGAGGGTGTAGGTCCCTGGTTCCCTCTGCGCCTCTCCTTCCCACAGAGAGAACCCCAGGCACTTCCAGGGGTCTGCTTTGCAACCTTTTGGGGCTGACTTTCCTGCTCTCAATCCCTCTCTGTCCCTGTAGGCCTGTGCCCACCGCTGGAAGAATATCTACTATGAAACAGACCACATCCTGCCCCATGGCTTCTGCTATATCATCCCGTCCAACCTCCAGGCCAAAGGCAGGACGCTGATCCCTTGCTATGAAGGTGAGCTTTGATTGACTCCCCTCGGCCCCTACCCTCCTCTTGCCCTAAACGCCTTCCCTTCTCCATGCCACCACCTGAATGTTTCCTCCAGCTTTCCAAAGGCTAACGAGAGGGCAGCACCATCTGTCCCCACGTGGCCCCTCAGTGCACCTGAGGCCCTGCCCAGCCTTGCAGACCTCTGCCTCTGAGTCCATGGTATAGACCATGCTTTATGAAGTCCCAGAGACTGAAATTCACCAAGCCTCAGCCAGGTGACCAAGCAAATCCCTTGGTTTTCTTGGCACTGCCAGATACTGTGTGGGCTTGGGAAACTTACTTTCTCTCTCTAGACCTCAGTTTCCTCATCTGAATATTCAGGGTTGGCCCAGATGATCTCTACAGCCCCAGGCAGCTCCCAGACCATCATTAGGCTCCGGTTTAGCTCCTGGCTGCACCACGGACAGGTGTCCTGAGCCGGAGGAAGAGGCGACCTGGGATTCATAAAGCAGCACCTAGACAGAGACTTAACACCCCCAGACAGTCATCTTATGACATCTGAAGACTGACTTCCCTTCTCATGTGGTCCTGGAACCCAGGCAGAGGCCGGAGAACTGGGTGCACCCTTAATGTGGTTTCAAGAGCTCCTCCCCAAGCAGCATGTGGGGTCTTGGAAAGAAAATGTGTCCTCTCAGGTGTCCTGTTTAGAACCTTCCCATGCCTGGGCATCAAGGACGAGTTGATTACTATTTAGCCCAGTTGAATTTGAGCGTTAAGCATTTAAAAAATACTATAATTTTCTTTGGTTTGCTCTCAGGTTTTCTTAGCCTAATTTTGAGTGAGCTGAACCTGTTCCTTCTCTAAGTGCCAGACTATTTATTTCTCATTCCCCCCCCCTCATTTATTTGTTTGGACAGAGTCTCACTGGCTCTTGTCCACCTTGCCTGTGGGCCTCCCTGGGTTTTCCCAGGTTTCATATTTTGTGGCCACCAAAGAGGGCTCTGAGAAAGGCTGTCTGGACACTGCATTTTTCTGCCTCACGGAGGACCCTCCAGGGCCCTTCTGGGGACTTAGGTGGCCCCCACAGAAGAGCCAGCTCCCTGCAGGAGGTAGAAGCCCGCTCCTGTGAGGATGAGCCTTTTTTGTTTTTTCCTCCTCTGTATCAGCATTTGATCAGCGCTGGCTGGGTTGTGTGGGAGAATCAGACTCTGGCCCTGTGTGTATCTGACTTATCCCAGTCAGAGGAAAAGCAAACTTTATCTTAAAACCAGATGATAATATCAGTCAAGAGGGGAGGGATAGTTAGTTTCAGATATACAAAAATGTGTCAAGACTGTCTTCTGACTGCTGCAGCTTCTTCCTCCTTTTTCTCCAGGAAGAAAAGGGACAACCCCTGGAATAGCTGGTTGGGTAGCTCACAGGGCTGGAGAAAGTGAAGGACTCAGCAGGGGTGGTGGAGGTGGTGATCATCGAACCCAAACCAGTTGTGCAGTAGGACGGCACTTCGGTCTTCCCAGGAGATGATGTGTTGTGAAATAGGGACCTGTTGCTGTCCCCAGTGATGCCTCTGCATAAGCAAAAGGACAGCTCTTGAAGAGGGAGATGGGGTCGAATGTCCATGTGTACGTGTGTCCACCACGGCACTCACGTCTAAGTTATTTTTTATTAAGCAGTTGCAGGATCATCAATAGGCTGGTGTTGATCTGGGCACTTTTCATACTTGCTCATTTAATCTTCACAAAACTCTTGGAAAATAGTTTTTTTCCAGTTGGGTTTGATTACAAGTAGTATATTTTGGAAGTTATTGTAGATGACACTAGTGGGGCTGTGGGAAAGTAAGAAAGGCCAGCGAAGGCAGCCCATGAAGGATGTGCTACCCAGTGCAGAATGCACTCCTGGAATTGTCCTGCCTGAGGGTCAAGGGGCTAGGCCTTCTTTTTTTTTTTTTTTAATTAGAGATGAGATCTCGCTCTGCTGCCCTGGCTGGAGTACAGTGGCATGATCATAACTCATTGCAACCTCGACCTCCTGCGCTCAAGCGATCTTCCCTGCATCAGCCTCCTGAGTAGTTGGGACTACAGGGGAACATCAACATACCTAGCTTTTTTTTGGTATAGACAGGGTCTCATTTGTTACCCAGGCTGGTCTCAAACTCCTGGACTCAAGCAATCCTCTTGCCTTGGCCACTCAAAATGCCACTGTGCCTGGTTGGGCTAGAGTCTTTATCTACCTGCATTCTGTCCTGTCATGTGTGTTGGCTGGGAAAGCCCATGCACAGAGATCACAGAGACTCTATCTCAAAAAAAAAAAAAAAACAAAAAACACCCCAGCTGTCTCCCCTTTTGTAGGACAACTCCAGGTATTCTGTGCTGGCCACATCACAGAAGTGGTAGGGGTTGAGAACAGAGGGCTGGGACACCCAAAGGCTGGCTTTTGTATTGCCATTCTCCTGTTACAGAGGGGGGACCTGAGACTCAGAGTGGAAGCAAATTGTCCAGAGTCACTCAAACAATAACTGGTAGAACTGGGTTTTGAATCTGACATCTGTCTGACTCAGCAAACCATTTTGTGTCCCAGTAGTTAATGGTAATTTCTGTTAGTTTGTGCTTTGGTATTTCTAATTTAAATGAGAGTTAAATAAAAGCCAGTCAATGACCCTCACAAAACAAGAAAGGATGACTGAACTATTCCAAAGATTTCATCAGAGGTGAGGGGAATGTGACCATTTTGGATGCCAGGGCTCTCAAATCAGGCCCTGACTGTCTTCCCCTGCCTCTCTGCAGGCAGCTCTGATGTGATGCTTGGCAGGCACCGCACATGCAAGCCCATGAGAGCTGAGGGAACAGTAGCGGGCCAGGTGGCAGGTTCTGATCAAGTCTGCTCCACGTGCTCTTCATTCACATGGGAGTGTGTGAGCTCCAGCCTGGGCCTCACCAGGCATCCTGCATGCCCACCACCCCTCTGGCAGCTCCTGACCGTGCAGCGTGACCCATGTAACTCATCAGTCCTAGAGAAGAGATATGCGGACAGACCTGAACTGAACCTGCAGCCAGAGCCCAATTAGATCAGCAAAACCCCAGTGATCTGTAGGTGTATGAGCAATAGATAAATGCTCATTATTGTTTGCCATGGAGATTTCATGGTTGTTATGCAGCAATAGCTGGCTGATACAGGGCTCATCTCAGGAACCCAGATTCCTCCCACAACAGTAGCTGTGGGATGGGCTCAGGCCTCTGGGATCATTCTTTGCTTTGATTGTTCCTTGACTTAATGACAGACAAATGGAGCCAGTGAAGAAATTAGCAAAATGGTTATACTCCTGGCCAATCCTCCTTCCCTGTGGGCACATACACGTTCATATCCTAACTCATTCATTGGCCCAGAACGGAGTAAGGGGTGGGGTAGGGCTGTTATTAGGAGTATTGGGGTATAACAGCAGCCTTTTAGAAAAGTGGAGAACAAAGCTGAAAGTTTCTGTAGTCCTTGGCCCTGTAAGAGGAGAGGAGTGGCTGGTGCTCAGATTTCTCTAGAAAACTGGATTGGTGGCGGTGGGGGGAGAACACAGGCCACAGGTAGAGGGCTCTTGCCTGTGCTCTAATGGCTTTAGGGATCTCCACCTTGCTGCTTTGCAGACTAGACTAAATGTACTTTGGCTCTTAAGACAACCGTTACTTTCTTTTAATGTGTAAGAACTGAGGGATGCAAGCCCTCTGTCCCAGGTGGGGGATCACGTTATGGTGAAGCACAGTGGAAGGATTTTAGAGTTTGACAGGACCTTTCATATATCACCTAGCCCAGCCTCCTGTCGTTATTGCGGTCCAGAGAGGTGGTATAGCTTGCCCAAGCCCCAGGTTTTCTTTCTTGTCTGGTATTCATATACCACACAACAGAGATGCCAGGTAGCATGGTGGCTAGAGCGCCGACTCTGGACCAAGACTGCCGGATTTCACATCCTGGCTCTGCCACTTCCACCTATTAGCGGTGTCACCTCTGATGAGTTACTTAACTTCTCTGTGCCTAACCTCCCTCGAGGGGCTGTGAAGAGGATTAAGTGAGCTAATGCTTCTAAGTTTTTGGAACAGTGTCTGGCATATGTGTGCTAATATACTAGATGCTAAGCATATTTATGCTAATATGCTTAGCATATATTAGCGTACATTAGTGTACAGTAATGCACACTATAGGGTGACTGACTTGTGCACTGGAAACAGAGTCTACTTAACCTTATTAAGTACTTGTTAGGCATCAGATAGACAAAACCCAAATGACACAGTCCCAGCTATGAAGAAGCTCCCCATCTACAAGGGAAGCAGATAGGGAACGCGGCATGTTAAAAGTGGGAGGGCTGTGTGGGGAGAAAATTCCCTGCTAGTGCCTGTCCTTCTGAGTCCCTCTCCCCAAGGGCTCGAGCTGCATGCATCCCAGTGCAAGGTGGCGTTAGGCAGGATGCTTTCCTTTTACAGTTGGAAAAACTGAAACACCACTTAAAGTCTGCAGCCTGTTGAGGCTTCAAAAGGAAGGGATGGTGGAAACCCACTGCTGGTTCCGGCAGCGGACACGGGGCGGGGGAGGGGGAACTGCTGCCTCTGGATGCGCTTCCTCTGCAACAGTGGAAGGACCGTGGTGGGGGCTGTGGGTTGGAGCTTGCTTTTCCACAGTCCTGCCTCTGTGGCCTCAGGCCTGTCACTTGACCCCTCAGTGGGAGTAGACACCATGATGTCATGCCACTGCATTTACCTCTTTGGGTTATTGTGAGGAGTTCATGGGAAAACTCAGGTGAACGTGCTCAGAAAGACCACCCATTGTTCTGTAACTGTGGCCTCCTCGTGGGTCTCCAGTGAGGGCCAGCTGTTCTCTCTCCAGATTGTTGGAAGGTTGGTTTGGTTGAGGAAACCCTCTAAATGTGTGGGCATCTTTCCAAAAGGTCTCAAGCTTTTGAATATTTTTTAAAAATTGGTCTTTGGTTTGGCACGAGGACATTTTTTCTCATGGCTTCTCAGGTGCTTCCTGTTTCTGGTTGGGTGGGAAAGTCTACCAGCATATCCTGCTGGAACCAGGAAGTGTAGAGGGAATGAGAAATAAAAATGAATTTTGGACAGAAAATAAACTGATGGAGCATGTCCTTCAAACAATTTGGTTTGTGTTTGTCTGATGCAAGAACAGCATCATTACTGCCGTATGTTGGGTGGTTTTATCAGAAAGTGTGAGAAAATGAGCACTTTGGTGGGACGACATATGGGGAAAAGTATTTGTAAATTAAAGCTCAAGCGCTGTGAAACCTTAGTTACTATTAAACAAGCCGTGATATTTTAGGACTCCCAAAAGTTGAGTCAGTGCATGTGATAAAATCAAGTACAGAGATTTCTTTCATCCTTTGCCCTTGAGCCCACTGAGGCAAGAGGCCAGAGCTTAGCAGGAGTGAGGCTATAAACAAGTCATCTTTTTATTATGACAAAGACCTTATAAGTATGGAATAATTTGGGAGCAGCATGACAAATTAACAAAAAGTGTTCTAGATAAAACACTGATAAAGAAATGTAAGAGGCAATTATGATATCATTGTACGTTAGACCTAAATTTTCAGAATCTGGCTTTACCACTCACTCATTCCTATGATTGAAACTATATGCTCCTGCTTTCTGACTTGGTGCTCACCTGTAAAATGGGGAGATTAATACCTACTTAAGAACTATTTGAGGTATATAAAGTGCTTAGCATAATACCCAGCTCAGAGTGAATGCTCATACCCTTCAATTAGAAAATATGAAGTTTCTAATTAACTTTCAATGTAATAACATTCTTAAATGTTCTCAGAAGGTGTCTAACAGATCCTGCTTTCGTGAATAGATACTGGAGGGTAGAAAGCTGGTTATTAATTACTAAAATGATTTAAAGAGCCCTTGACAAGATTATGATTTCTTAAATATATTGAAGATTGTATTTGTACAGTTTATTTGCTTGGTAAACTCTCCTTCCCCCTTTTTGTAGATGATCTAAAGTTCAACTTATGCCATGTTTAAATGTTCTTAAATTTGGAATTCTTGGAGTCTGAATTTATCAAATTTTACTGTGCTTTAGAATTGCCCCATTGAATCCAAAGAGTTCTGTACCACTCTCTTTATTAGGGAATGACTGGCCTTTTATTCCTAATGTGTTTTTGCATTTCTCTGAACAGTGATTATTTCTAGGCAAGGAAATAGATCACCCATTCAGATGTGAAGATTTTTTTCCCCCCTCTCAGGTTGAAGACTGGGCTCCACAGGGGATAAAAATCAATCAAGAGCCATTTACAAATGAATAGCAATTGGGGTTTTGTTGTGTTTTTGTTTTGTTTTGGAGAGAACCATAAAAAGCTATGTTGATCCACTTAAAAATTCAAGAACAAACCTCATAAATTTTTATTAAATAAAGACCTCTACATTTACATAAAATTTTATGGTTTCCACGGAGCTTTCATAAACATTATCTCATTTAAGTAAATACAGCACATTTAAAAAAAGAGGGTGCATTGTGCATTATAGCCAGCTAAAATGGGGAGGGATCCTGATGGGAGAAAAAGGGAGAAGAGCGGGCGGGGGCTGAAAGGAGGAGGTCAGAGGTCTCTGGCAGTGGCTCTCTGGGGCCTGACCCCCATCAAGCTTCCCCCTTGGAGCCAAGAATTTTTATCTTGGGCAAAAATATATTCTGTACTTCAAACATGTTTCCATGCATTGCATGGAATTACTACTTAAAGTGCATCTTCTAATATTTTCCTTACAGATGTCTGGATTTTATGAGTCTCCTAAAATTGCGTATCTATGTGATGAGTGACTTAGGTTTTGTTCCTCTCAGAGAAACTAATAGATTCACCTAACATTCATTTATTGAGCACCTACTGGGTGCCAGGGGTTGTGCTAGGCACTTAACATTTATGATCTTACTGAGTAATCATGTCATTCTGGGGTAAGTATTCTGATCTCTGTTATACAGATGAGAAAACTGAGGCTCGGGGGGTTGATGAAGGTCACAGGCTTGTTAAGCAGAGGAGGGGTTGCTGGCTTTGAAGTTTGTGGTAGGTTTCTTTGTGGCTACTTGTTCTGTTGGGATGTTGCTTTTCTCTGTGATTGCTAGGGTGCTGTGGCCCACCTACTTTTTTCAATGTCATGATTTGATTTTTACAAATTTTTAGGATGCCACACTGTGGACTTTTGAAGTTCTGTTGCAGTCTTGCAACTGTAGACACAACCTATAGACAAGTCCCAGCAAGTACAGAGGCAGATGTGGCCTGTTAGCTGGATAAAATGTAGCCAGGAGGTGGATCTGCTCTATGTCCCAAGTCTTACACAGAACATTTGGTTTTCATATCTGAGCAGCAGTTTGGCTGTCTGCGTGTTCGCACCGGTTAGTTATTTCACGAGTCTTTTAGCTTCAGTCACAAAATTGAATTCTGCTTAGTTCTGAGCTGGGGTTCTAACTGAAATGTGACTGTTGCCATGTTCAAGGTTACTTTATCTGGAGGGATGAAACGTGACCCAATGTGGCTTAAGTTGAAGGTACGTGCGTCCTCACGTGCCTGTAGGGTTGCTTGCTTTTGAAGTAGGGAGTGGGCAAAATGGGTTGCTAGCTTCTGGGTGGAAGGAACTATTTTAAGGTTATGCAACTTTGTTTTTAGTGATTTTTTTTTATTGTAAAAAATACGTAACATAAAGTTTACCATTTTAACAACTTTTAAGTGCAGAGTTTGTGGCATTAGGTACATTCACATTGTTGTGCAACCATCACCACCAGCCATCTCCAGAACTTTATCTTCCCAAACTGAAACTCTGCACCCATTAAGCAGTAACTCCCCATTCCCTGCCTCTCCCAGCCCCTGGCAACCGCCATTCTACTTTCTGTCTCTGTGAATTTGACTACTTTAAGTGCTTCATATAAGTGGGATCATACAGTGTGTGTCCTTTTGTGGCTGGTTTATTACACTTAGCATAATGTCCTCAAGGTATATCCAAATTGTATCATGTGTCAGAATTTCCTTCCTTTTTAAAGCCGAATAATATTCCAGTGTATGTATATACCACATTTTGCTCATCCGTCTATGTGTTAATGGAAAACATTTTTTTGAAGGGTAAGAATGTTATCATTGGAAATGTGCTTTGTGGAGCATGATGGCGTGGCAGAGGGATTGGAAGTCAGGAGCCCTGCTCTGTAGTCCCGACGCTGAGGCTAACGAGTTGTGTGGCTTTAAATAAACCACTTGCTGTCTGAGCATCTGTAAAATGAATGGATAGGATTAGAATTGTTAGGCATTCTCTAAAGATCTTTTCTCCTTTGAAAACCTCTTTCTCTTACTTAATTCTGATTTTCTGGCTTTATTCAATTTGCTTTTAATGCTCACCATAACTTGATCATCAATTATTTTAATAAAATGTTCTCCCTTCCTCCCTAACCTAGCTATTTAGTTCATTTCCTTTTTCCATTTAGGCAGTGGTCTCTCATAACTGAGGGTAATTTTGTTCTCTTTTCATTTTTGTGTGTTTAAATACCCTTTTTATCTGTCTGCCCAAATGCATTGTTCCCTAAATTGTATAATTATCGGTTGTTTAGATTTGCCACTCCTTTGTGAAATTCATAAATAAAGAGTGGAAAGCTTTTTTAAATTTTACTTGTTATTTTATTTCATAGCTAAGCTAAAGAACTATGAAAAAATTTTAAAATTGATGTGTTAAAAAGACTAGCTCTGAAAGATGAAACTTTTTCAAATGGGTAATAGGAAGAGAGATTGTTAGGAAGAATATGTTACACTGTATATAAATTTTGATCTTTCCATGGATTGTTTTATCCCAGTGTTTTGGGAAGAGTACAGGACGTGACCCACCCAATCAGTGGTCTTCTTGAATGAATTAAAGTTCATTAGCGTAGGCTCCATGCATTGAGTTGTGGGTTCTGAACATTTGGAAACCAGTATTTTTTTCCCTCTCTGAACTGCCTTCTGTTTAGACAGGGTTTAATAAAACCAGCAGCTAACCCAAGGAAAATACTACCATTTTTAGAATGGAGGAGCCATGCAACTTAATAAATTAAAGTACGGAAAGCAGGCCAAGTAACTCAAACCCAGCCATGGCAGAGGGAGTGCTCCAACTGGGTCCCAGGTCCTCCAAGTGATTTCTGGGTCCCGTTGTTCAGTCCCGTCTTTTGGATCCCAGGTTCAGCTTCCCTGAATTTAAGAGTTAGGTTTGTTACAGTGTCTGTGAGCTGCTGTTAGAGAAAGCCTTCTCCCCTGCTTCTCTGAGATGGATTAATGTTTTGTTTCCTAGCAGAGAAGGAACTAGCGTATTGCAGTCCTCTCTGCTGAGCCACATCCTCGGGGGCGTTTGGAGACTGCGTAGACGTGCCCAGGAGCAGCCAGCCTTTGTGTTTGTGCAGGAAAAGTTCTTCATGGGAACGCAGGAGACTAGAGGTCACCCCACCCCCTCCAGGGTCCCTCCACCCTGCACTTCCTGGATTTGTCAATGGGGAGGGAGAGGGTGCAGCCCAGACGTCTTGGGGATGCCATGTGTGGGGGGCAGCCCCTGGTCTCTGTCTCCGCCCTCCTCCTTTCCCATAGCTCTGTGGTACAGGCTGTGCTGGTGTCTCAGGTCTAGGCAAGCGAAATCACATTTGTTTGTTTTTAATCAAGGTTTTTAGATACTAGTATGTTAGCATAGCCCTATGTATGTACATTTTGGGGAAGACAGGCCTGTGTACAGACATTTGGAAGGTAGATTAGGGAGGAACCTCAACCTGCCTTCTTTATATTATTATTATTATTATTTTGAAGAAGGAATCAGGTTAAAGTAGTAGCGTTGTCCCTAGCTCACAGAAATAGCACTCAACGGAGTGGAAACCATGGACGCATGCCTATGGCCCGGGGTCTGCTGTGTCTGGCCAGCATCTCTTGGGAAGGCCCTGGAGCCCAGACCGGGGCCCACATCACAGCAGTACCCTGAGGTGGCAGTTCACCTGCTGTGTCACCTGATTCACTTTGCACAGCACTGTCTTAGATCCTTTTTCACTCAGTCAGGATTAGGGAATATCCATTAGGCCAGCACGACTTGTTGGTCTTTTGTTTTTTGCCGAATAGGAGCAGGCAGGCTGGGCACAAAACCTGGGTCCTGGCTGCCGTGACTTTCATGGTGACGCCACCTCTCAAGGTGTGGCTGATCAGCAATCGCACTGAAGTGTTTCTGGGAAGACTGCCCCCATCGGTTCTGCAGAGGGATTTAGTGTTGGAATAAGAGCACTTTGCCTAAGGAGGGCAGGACCTGAACACAGGCACAGTGACTTCATGCTGCTGCAGCCTCGTGGGCCTGGGTCTCCAGGGTGGGCCAGCCTACCTGTGGCCAAGTGGGCCGGGTGATTCCTTTCAGGCCTTCGAGGACAGGCAGTGAAGGTCATGCCAGGGGTGAGCAGAGATTGCAGAACTGCCTCTGAATGTTCTGTCCAGCTCCTCCTGAGGCCCAAGAGAAGATGGGATGGTCCAAGGTAGAATCAGCCAAACTTAGGTTTGATAAGCCCAGAATGTTGTGGCCCCTCTTGGGGAGGAGGAATGAACACAGAAGACAAACGACAAACGACAAACACACAAAGACGGTACAAGACTGCAGCACCTCTCGCCTGCAGCATCTTTATTTTTAACACTGTTCTTTTGGCATCTGTCCCAGTCTACCCCAACTTTTCCCACCGCTATTTTCTGTTCTCAGAATGTTTTCGTCTCAGCATGGACTGGTTCTCACCGTTCTGCCTCAGGGAGTTGACGTTTGCGTCTCCTCCTTTGCCCTTTCCCATTTGCGGGTCAAGGTGCCCTGGCTTGTTTGCAAGTCACAAGGCGTCTTGAGGCCGATCAACAAGAAACAATCTGTGTGAGAACAGGTGTTCTGAGAACTGTTTTGTTCAAGCATGACTGAGAGATGACCCGGTGTCCACCACACAGAAAAACCCATCCTGCGGGTCCTTGCCCCACTCCCACCACACCCACCGCCATCCTTTGGCCTCTGGGGTTAGTGGTGGCACTGGGTCTAGAACCCAGGATTCTGGGTACCCAGAACATGACTCCTCCTCAAGCAGGGCTGAGATAGAGTTCAGGGAGTCTGATGGGTCGGAAGAGAAAAGGGCAGGGCTAGAGGGTCGGTGGGGATAAAAGTCCATGGCGGAGCAGGCTGGGGAGTCGAGGGATTTAGCAGTAGTTGGTCCTCGGGTCTGTGCATGGAGCCGCGTGTCTGTACACGGTCCCATGTCGCACCTTCACTAAGCACATACAGATGCATGGCACTGGGCTGGTGTTGGGGATACTGAGATGAACAAACTCATCTTTATGTTGAATCAGCGTTGTGATGCACCAACCTGCTTGTTGATGAGAAGGGGGTATCACTTACCTTTTCCTGCAAGGCCACCTGGACAGAGAAGCTGACAGGGTGGTCTGGAAGGCTGTGGAAGGCTTGGAATGTGAGACTGCCCAACCCAGTCACACCAGTTGAGCCCTCCTAGGTTAGAGCTGCCAGGCCCACAGCTGCCCCTGAAAAGTGTGTGGTGGGGGTGGGGCAGGAGGCAGCAGGATTAGGACTGGATCCCATTCCACATTGAGGGTGTTAAAGACAGAGTCACAGAAGTTTCTAGGAGGCTGGAATGGCCTGCTTTCTAAACAGGAGTGTGGCTTTTGGGTCCCAGTCAGGGGCCCCACGTTGTTTGATTCCTTGCCCTAGAGCAAGTTAGAGAAGCAGGTTAGACCCTGGGGTTTTAGAAACATCAAAGCCAATGGAGGTACCTGCATCCATGTATGTCCCAGGCCCTCTGACTGCTGATGGGGCAGTCCCAGCTTAGCAAGGTGGGGGCTGGCTGAGGCAGGGGGACTTCCCTTGCTGTCCTTCAGCCTTGGCCAAGAGTGGGGTGCTCCTAACTTCCAAAAAGGCTGTGGCCACCTCAGAAACCCTAGCACGGAGCATGCCAGCATGGTTTGGGGAGAAGGTTGAGAAAGGCACTGAAGTTCACACATCTACCGTTGTTTTTTTTTTTTTGTTTGTTTGTTTTTTTTTTTTTGCGTACTTGTCACTAAGAGACCTTAAGACTGCTTTAAAAGATGAAAGATTCCCACATAATTCCTATTCATGTCATAAATTTCTGAAGTTGAATTGGTGTGTCCTCTGGAGTTTTATTCAGCTCTTGGGGGTCTGAACGTCCTTTGTATGTTTCATTTTTCAAGAGTTACAATTGGGTGTTTAGCCCCTAGAGTCAGTGTGGTGGATATGCTTTTGCCAGACTTTTCAGATTTAATAGGTAACTGTTTAGGTTGGGACATTTTGATCCTTCTTGCCATTGTGCTATTCCATGCAGGATTTATTACTGTGCAGAAGCCTCATTCCCAGCCCCGGTGCAAGATTTTGCTGGGAACAAGCAAGTTCCATTTGTCACTGAATTGCTTTCTAGCAGGCCTGGGGGTTCTTCTTATGCTAACAGGACAAGGCAGGAGGAACTGATTTCTCCCTGCATGGAAGAGGGAGTAACTCAATTGACATTCTGTTGTAATTCAGCAGTCGGTTAATGGCCACTTACTGGAAAATGTTACTAGGCTCTGCGGGGAGTGTTGTTAGAAACTGAATTACTCTGTATATTTCCCCAGGGCCTTTTTCCCCCTTCTCCTGGAGTAGACACTCTGAGCTGCAGGATGTGGGACTGTGTTGCAATCACAGTTTCATTGTTCCTTTGTATTATTTATTTTCTGTTTCAAAAATAATTATATTGCTTTTAATGGTACCAGAGACTTGTCAAGATCCCAGGGGGTGGGGACAGGGGTCATTGGGTTATTCATTGGGTAGCCCTGGCCTGAGGGTACCTAGGGTAGCCTTTAAGACCATGGCTGGCAATGTCCAGTTTCACATACGATTAATTTGAGTCACTCTGATTGTCATTCCACCTACCTTGTCTTTACCCATTAAATGATTTCAAACAGCCTGTCACTTTCCTGGGTTTTGTGTAATCACTCACTTTGTAAAACCTTTGATAGGCCACAGAGGTGAAAGAATTTCCAAGTCCAAGCCTAAGTAGAACCTTACCTTTGCTATCGACTAGCTGTGTGACCTTGGATAATTCATTTACCCTCTCTGAGCCTCAGTATTCTCAATGTTAGCAAATGGGGCTATGGGTTCCCGGGGATGAGGGATCAGTGAAATGGTGTGAGGAGAGGCAGCTGATGCAGTGCTTGGAACATGCTAAACACTCATCAAGAGTTTTCTCCCTTTCTTCCTTGACAACTTAAGACTGCAGCGACAGAATGCCCCCATTTGTTGGGTAGGAGTGTTGGAAACTGAAGGAGAAGAAGAGCTCATCCATAGTTTTCTTTTGACCTGGAGAGAACGTCCCCTTTTCCTTCCACACAAGGAAGACAGAGATGTGAGAGCAGAGTGTAACCCCATATCATCAACAATAGTGTAACTGCGTGTTGTGGCAGGTCCAGAGAGTCCCCTCTTCCTGCAGCCCTCGGATGGACAGCTTGTTTCCCGTTGGATGGCAGAAAGCATACTGCCTCCAGTTGTATCGAGTGTCTTCTGGGGAGAGCTGATCATCTTCCAGGGAACTCCACGCTGGGAGGGCCACATCATTCCATTTCTGGGTCATGTTCTCAGCTCCTGGTGCCTACCAGGGATCTCCGTCCTTTCTGCAGTAAATGGAATAATTGTCGCCAGCCTCCCACGTAATGACGGTGGCTGCTGCCCTTCTTTCCCCACGTGAGTGGAGGGAGTCTGCTGGGCACTTGGCAGCCTCGCTACCTGGTGGCACTGGAGCCTGGATTTTTGAGGTTGGGTGGATTCCTGAGATTTCCCTTCCTCGCCCCCATCTGGACAGCATCCCTGGGCCCAGCCCGCAGTGGCACACGGGGGAAATGGCTGGCTCGTTCTGCTGGCTCCACACACGACTGGCACGCACTGACACGGCTGTGGTTTGCTTCTCTTTCCTCCTTCCCCTCTAGAATATAAGAAGAAGTACGGAGAGGAACATGGCTCCTGCCAGGCTGGGATAGCAGGCTTCTTCACCGAGGTGGGTGTCAGCTACCTGGGCATTTCTCTTCTCTTTTTGGTGTTCATTTTCTTGCTTGCCATGATTTTGGCACTCCTTTGAGGTGAGGCTTCTCATGTCCCAGATACTTGGGCTGTGAGTTAATAGATTATGGTCCTCACATCAGGGAAGGTTATTTAAATCTGGTAGGAGGTGGGCACCAGCTGGCCAGGGACCTCTGGGCAGAGGGAGGTGGGCTGGCTCATTTGGAGGACACACCCATTTGGTGATTTCTGTAGGAGTCAGCTTGACTCAGACACATGGAAGGAGTCAGTTCAAGGGGTGTGAGTGAGGCAGCGTTCAGTCAAGTTGTATCTCGTTGGTGGTGGTCGTGAAGACAAACATGTGAGCACCACCTCATAGCGACCCTCTCTCTTTAGTGGAGAGACTTGGTTTTATGCATGGCTCTAACCATTCCCTTTCCTGAATTCTGAGGGACCGTACACTTGAACCTTACGTGCCTGCGCAGGAGTAGCAGGACCTTTGGCTTGTGGTACGTTTTAGGCACTGCTGTGTCTTGTGTGATTCTCACCTCCTACAAGTTTGCCCTTCCTGTCAAGCTCATTTCTTAGACGTTTTCATGACTACCTGCCATGCACAGAGCTCCACGAGGGGCTCTGTAAGTGGCATCATCATCCATCTGGGTTGCTCAGGCCAAAAAAAAGTACTTTTTAACCTCACTTCTAATTTATCTGCAATCCTATTGTTTTAACCTCCAAAACATATCCCAATATGACAGCTTTTATTACCATCACCTCAATTATCGCCACCATGTTTCTGGAAAAGCCAGCATCATCACCTGGAGATACACTGGCCCCACATTGGTCTCCCTGAATCCATTATTTTTTTTATTGTGGTAAAATATATATAACATAAAATTCACCATTTTAACCATCTTAAAGCATGTAGTGCTGGGGCACTTTACACAGACATTCACCGTGTTATGGTGTTATGTAGCCATCATCGCTGTCTCGTTTTAGAACGTTCCCAGCACCCCAACCTGCGTCCATTCTTGACCCCTCCTGCGTGTTCCTGCTCACCAGCCTGAGGAGTCTTCCAAAATGAAACCCGTCATTCTGGCTCAAGGCTTCCCATTACATGGAGGGTTATAATCCAGACCCCGTGCCTTGGCCCACAGGCCGGACTCCCTGAGCCCACCCCGGGACAGCAGAGCCGGGGGAGGTGCAGGGTGCCCCGCTGTGCAGAGTCTGCTGCAGAGCGCCCCTCCCGGGGCGGGAGCGGAACTGTCCACCTCCATTTCAGTGGCTGCTATTTAAATTCAAAGAAAAAACAAGCAGTTGGCAATATAGTGCCTAATCCAGAAATCAAAAAAGTAAAGGTAGAAAGGTAGAAGTTCTATTTATCCTTCACTCTCAAACTGATAAATAGGAGATGTGTCCTTCCTAACCCCATCCCTCACTGTCGTGATTCTCGTTACGTCGTTTCACCGGAGAATCACTTTACGGCAGCCGGCTCTACCCAGAGGTCCATGCTGGGCCCTGTGAATGGCAGCCCCGATTGTCCTAGTTGTTGAGGCCAAAATTGAGATTCTTTTCTTACCTCGCTCTCCTACTTCCAAGCCACTAACAAGTCCCACCTCCTGTGCCCTCAAAACCTGTAACAAAAATGCTCCTTTCCTTCCACGTCCTCTGCCACCCCACAGATCGAAGCCACGGTTGCCTTGCCCCCGACACTGCAGAACCCTCCCCTTTTCCTGTTTCCACTCCTGCCTCCGCACAGACTAGTCCCCACACAGCAGCCAGAACTCTCTTTCCAAATGAGAAAAATGTCATGGTACTCCTTTGTTCAGAACTTTCCGGTGCCTTCCCACCCGTAATGAAATCCACACGCCTTCCCACGTCCTCCCAGGCCTTCCTACCGTTCCATCCTCATCTACCACGTGGTGCTTTCGGCAGCTGTTTAGGGCATGCCAAGCTCTCACTGGCCGCATGGTGCCGGAGATCCACACACGGTTCTTGGTGCACAAGTGCAGATTTCTTTAGAAGAGACAGGTGGGAGAGGGGTTGCTCTGTCAAAAGGTACTCAAAATTTGAATTTTGATACATGCTGGCAAACTGCGCTTCAAAAATGTTTGCCAATTGACATTTCCCTGGGTTGCGTCTGCCCCTACATTCTCTGTCCAACCTGTACGTTTTTGTCTTTAAAAAAACTCGCTCATTTTATTTTAATGTCTTTTCCCCTGATTATTAGTGTAGTTTAGTATCCTTTTAAAATATTGACCATTTGTATTTAATTTTCTAGAAATTTCTTCTGTGTTCTTAGTCCCTTATTTTGGTTTTTTTTTGATGTTTTGCTGGTTTTTAGGAACTTGTTACATATTTTCAACACTAATCTCTTATCTGTTATATGTGTTGCAAATTTTTTTTCATCAGCCTTTTACTTGTTTTTTAAGTTTGCCTGTGGTATCTTTATTGTACTGGCACTACACTTTCACATTTGGTAAAATCTATCAGTATTTTTCTGTTTGGATTCTAGAGCTCTCTCTTGGGAAGGTTATCCCCTCTCTAAGAATATGAAAATATCCACCAAAGTACTATGTTTCTTTTTTTTTTTTTTTTTTTGAGACAGAGTCTCACTCTGTTGCCCAGGCTGTAGAGTGCCATGGCATCAGCCTAGCTCACAGCAACCTCAAACTTCTGGGCTCAAGCGATCCTTCTGCCTCAGCCTCCCGAGTAGCTGGGACTACAGGCATGCGCCACCATGCCCGGCTAATTTTTTACATATATTTTTAGTTGGCCAATTAATTTATTTCTATTTATAGTAGAGACGGGGTCTCACTCTTGCTCAGGCTGGTCTCAAACTCCTGACCTTGAGCTATCCACCTGCCTCGGCCTCCCAGAGTGCTAGGATTACAGGCGTGAGCCACCACTCCCGGCCCAAAGTACTATGTTTCTTTATAGTACTTTCATAGATTTTTTTTTTTAAAGATTTCTATCTTTAATCCTTCTGAAATTTATTTTTGTTTACATTATATGGTAGAAAATGGTTACATTTTTTCCTAAATGCATAGTTGATTGTTCTGATTCTGGTTTGTAAACACTTTTTCCTATCCCCATTGATCTGGAATGCCACCCTGCCATAGGCTAACTTCACTCTCTTCCATGTCAGTTAGCATTTAGACTGTTTAATTGCTATACTTGTTGTTCCTCCAGTAGGTCTAGTGATGTCTAACTTGAGCCAACAGGCAATGGGGAACCACTGTGAGTTAACAGGCAGGTGACGCACCTGGTACATGGCAGTGTTGTAAGATTGGCTATTTGGGTTGACCATGGCTATTTGGGTTGACCATGCCCAGGACTTTGGAATTGGAAGGGCCTGGAGGGAGGCCAGGTGGGAGGGTGTGATGTGGGCCAGCTATGGAGCAACAGGACAGACTAGGGGGATGCTTTAGGAATGAAAATGATAAGGAGAGTCAGAGAACATGAAGGAAGTGTCAAGGGGCTGATGGTCAGAGCACTGTGGGGTAGAGAAAGGAGGTTTTGAGCCAGATTTCTGGAGAATGGTGGTGGTACCCCTGGTGAAAAGAGGTTCCTGAGAAAGAACCCACTGGGAGAGATAAATGCTGAGTCTGCTTTCAGACACGTGGAGTGGGCAGTGCTGGGACACTCACAAAGATGTATATTGGAGATATTTGGACAAAGGGGCTGAAACCCTGCCTGAGTTAGAAACTTAGATTTGGCCCTTGCTAGTAACTCTGTGGGTGGGAGGTGAGTGTGCTTAGCATGGGGCTTGGGGGAGATAGCTCCCTTTAGATGGGAGGAGAAGGTAGCTTCATTGCAGAAATCAGAGCTCACCAGAGATGATGGTGGAGAACTAAGGGAGTGAAAGAGTTACCGGCAGGGAGGTGTCATTATGGTCCCAACCAGCTGCCTAGTCAGGGAAGACAAATGCAGTGGGGCAGGGTGGAAGGAGGGGAGGTAGGAGGCAGGGCAGGGGTATGGGCGGGGTGTGTCCAGGTGGCCTTGCAAGCTCAGGGTGATGAGGAACTAGAGCATCTGTTGAAACTCCAAACTCGGGGATGCAGAGCCCAAGGGAACCATAGCACCCCTGCGTGTGCTGGCTGGGCTCTGAGCGCACAGCAGTGGGGACAGTGTGGGTATACAGACTGGTGGGGGAGGGGTGGGTGGCCACCAGTGGAAAGGCAGCTCTGCCGGCCGCTGCTCAGTCCTTGACCCCAGCCTGCTGTCTCCTGACCAGTTTGGGCTTTGGCGTCAGCTATGGTTCCCAGGCTTTCGGCCTCCTTAAGCCTGAGGTCTTTGAACTCACTGTCTCCCTTGTTTCTGGAACTTCAGCTGTTTGTGACTGAGCAGGAAATGTGGTTGAAGGGTCAGGCATGCACTGCTCCCCTCCTCTGCCCTCCTGCTGACCTCGTCACTTGGGCTTGCCTTTGCTGTGAGCTGGTCTGTCCCCTCACAGGGCTCACGGCTACTTCCTAAGCTGGACGTGCTTCTGTGGCCTTCTGGACATGGCCATGTTGCCCTGAAATGTTCTATCCCAAGGTGCTTGCTTGACCTGCAGGTCAGTGACCCTGAGCTTATCAAAGCTCTCTGAGTCATGGATGCCATCTGAGTTTTAGCTTGTCATTGAGGATAGGGAAGAATTTCCTGGGAACTTTATTGATTTTTGTAGACTAGGCTAACAGAGGTGGGAGATACTTCTAAGCAGCAAGAGAGGACTTGGACCCACCCGGCCAGCTTTTGAGCACTGCCGTGGAAGGCTGGAGACGTGGATGACAGTTTGTTCAGCACAGACGTCTATCGTAGGTCCCCAGCACTCTGTCCTCCTGCTTGTGCCCCCTTGTGGTGTGCAGAGAAAGCCTGTGGCGTCTCTCAGGCACACCCAGGTGCCCCTGTACCTCTGGAGATTCTGCTAATAAATGCATCTGGGGAAAAGGCCCACACTGCGGTTAACTGATGGGATTCCAGGAGTGTGGTTTAGGTAGTGGTAGCCTTTGCTTGCAGGGAACCTTTCGTTCATATGTGTGACATTGGCATTAGCTGTTCCTGGGTGGTGGGGAGCTAAGCATTGATCACGTTTTGCTGGTACTTGTGAATAGTACCAAAAAGGGCACAAGTATCATCCGTAGTGAACAGAAAAAGCCAAATACAAGGGATTTCCAGGAAGACACCGTCCCCACCTCCCACCCCAGCCCAGAGAGCTGCAGGCTTGGCCCCGTGATGTTTAATTTGGACTGAACAGGGAGGAGGTGAGCACTAGGAGGAGAGGGGGAAATACTGCCTTTTAACAGCTATCAGCTTTAAAGGTTTTTGAGGATAGGGATTACTTTGTCCTACCCTGTTGGTAATGTTGGAGAGGGGATACAATAGTGTGTTAGCTGGGGGTCAATCTAAGTCATCAGAAAGCAATGTGACCTGAAGAACCTGAAGAACCTTTACAGGCCTGTACTGATGCTTAGAGCTCTGAATTATGAAAAGCTACAGATGGAGAAGGCTCTGCGCTGTGTAAACAACTGCGACTGAGGATGGCGCTCATTATGTTCTTCGGTGCCCTTTGTGTTTGAACGCCGACTACAAATTCCTTTCTAAACTCAAGGCCAGGAAAAAGTCTCTTTCCTTTGGTGAACTGATCATTTGTGTTTCTTACACTGTTCCTAGAGCTAGCACAGTCCCGTAAGCAGAACAGATGAGTATAACGAGAATGAATGAATGAATGAACGCACCACTGTGTTTTCCCATTGGTGAGTCCTGAGTGGAGAAAGCGATCTGTTTTTATAGAACAGTGAGATACCTCTGAGGGCATCTGGCTTATCTTCAGCAGTTTCCTTCGAGGGGAATAGGCTCTCAGAACCTCAACACGAAGAGTCTGTCAACAGTCATTTCTGATTGGAATCTTCCTGAATTCCCAAAAGGAAATCATTTAAACCAGCATCTAGTGGCTTTTCTTCCATCTATGCGCATAACTCTGCTTTGTTAAGCTTCTTCCCAAAATTGACCATAGAATGTATGTTATTCAAAGCATTACCCTCTTGCCTGCAGGCTCTGTGTCCTCCTCTAATTTTCTCTTTAGATGTTTCTGGCTTTTGCAGACACTTGTGCCCTAAGAATTCAGCGGTGACTTTATGAATTGTCACTAGAAACTCAGAATGTTTGTGGCAGGATCTACCCTCCAGGGACTTGTCAGAAACTAGCAGCTTCTGACCGAGTGTGGGGCAAGCTCTGCAGAGCGAGACCAGCCTGGGGAGATCTGCTTCTGAAATATATGACAGTACTGGGGACTCCAAAGGTCCGGGGGAAGGTTTTGTGTGTTTCAGCAGCAAGAGGCATGACCTAGCCAGTGCCCATTATCTCTGTGGGCCTGCATGGCCTGCGTCTTTGGGGTTCTGTCTACAGTTGAAGAGTTTCCTCTAGAAATTGTATTGATTTTAACTCTTTTGGATAGAATTTTTTTGAAACAACCTTGCACATTTCCTTGCTGTCTGATCCCAAGAATGTTGTACAAAGGGACTTTATCTTCATATCCAGCATGATATATAATGATATATAACTCTGATATATAATAGTAGGTGCTTGATAAATATTGTTGAGTGGAAAATTCATGATTTCATTAGAAAAATAATTTTGATTATTTCTTACTGTGGTGTAGATACTTTAGAAAATATAGGTAATCAAAAAGGGGATTCCCTGTTGGGGAAGGAAGGACGGAAAGCCAGGGCCATGTGACGGATGTGGGGACTGCTCACCTTCCCCTCACCCCAGTGTGACATCTGCACAGCGGTGCTTCATTTTAATGCTTGCAAAATGTCATCTCACAAGCATGTTTTGTGTTTTTGTGAGATGACTTCCTTGTCAGTGTTTGATCACTGTTATAGAATCTTTACAAATCAAAGTTTATTACATTCAATAAATACAACAAAAGGCACTATTTTAAATACAGAGTCGAGTGAGTTTTGACAAATGTGTACACCATGTCATCCCCACCTTGATGAAGATTAGGACATTCCCATCACTCCAGAAAGTCCCTCGTGCCCCTTTGCAGACAGAGCCCCCTTCTTCACTCCAGATAACCACTGATTGGACTTCTGTCACAGTAGGTTGGTTTTGTTGATTGTAGAACTTCATATGAGTGGACTCATAATTGTTTGTTTGTTTTCTCATCAATGTTTAGTCTAAGATTTACCCCTGTTTCAACAGGGTTTTGAAGACTTGAGAAAGGTTACCCAACCAGAGGAAGTGTGAGGGCATTGCAGGGATAGAGACAGAAAGAGGAGAATTGCTTAGAAAACCAGAATTCGTTTAGAGGGTCCCAGCCGTGCAGTGGCAGGAGAGGGGCCAGATGTGGCTGAGAGAGTTGGCTGTGTTGAATTTTACCTGAGCCCGGTGCTCTTGCAAAACAGTCTATTCTGGAATTTTGAAAAATTCAAAGAAAATAAGCTTTGGGGATGAGAAGGAGGGAGAAAGGTGGATTGATTCCAATAATGTTATCACCTAGTGGAAAAAACCATGAATGCTTTGGGGCTTATCCTCCTGGTCTGGTCTGTTGCTTGTCTGTCTGTACATGTGTGTTTTGTTTTGTTTTTGGGTTTTTATTTTTTTTAACACAAAACATGATCATAGCATACATATTGTTTGGCATATCCTTTTTAACTCCCCAGCACTTTGTGACTATTTCTCAGTGCCATTAGATCTTCCACAGTGTTTTTAATGCTGCTTAAAATTCTATTGAATGAATGCACCATCATTTAGAGTCCCTATTGTTAGGTGTTCAGGTTGTTTCCAACTTCTCTTAGTATAGTTATGGTAGATATTCTTGTGAGTAAAATCATGCAGCTATCCGTGCTGACTTCCTCGGGTAACCGAATCATTTTTGAGCACTTAGGATTATCACCAGCGATGGTCATTGGATGGTTTTGTGGCACAAGCATGCTCTCAGGCCTGTCGACTGTTTCCCTTTAATCTAATGCTGCTGACAGCTGTGCCTTTTGTGTTCTTGAGTCTGTGTTTAATGGTAGTACTGTCTCTTTCTGCCTGTGGTCTCTTCTCCTTGCAGTTTATGTCCTTCCTGGGTTGGGGTCTCTGGTCTCCTGGTTTCATTCTTTCACATCTGCAGTGGGCCGGAGTGGCTGGAAAACCGTGCGGTAGAACCACTCCCGAGAAGCGGGTCTTGAGTGAGGACTGGAGGAGATTTGGCTGGAATATTATTAGTGCACAGGTTTTGCAAAGCTGATCTTGATTAGTGTTTTCCTCTTGCTGTGTATCAGGTAGAGGAGGTGCTGGAGAGTGGGGCTGGGGTCCAAGCTAGGTGAGGTAGTGCTGCCTTTCCATGAGTGTTGTTCCCTGGAACCTGTGGTTGAGGACTGTGTCAGGAGTTTGCTGTTTGCTTGTTTGATCCTGGTGTAAAGTTGAGGAAATGAGTGCAGCCTCATTGTGGATAGGTTAGGGGCCTGGCCTGTCCCACATTCTGCTCCCTTGCTTGGTCATCTTCGTGTCTTTAGTCCTGATCATCCCATCCATATAATAGATTCCTTAATGCTAGGGAATCTGGTGAAATGTGTTTTTATTGCTTAGCTGAAAAAAGCCCTTGGTGTGAGGTATTTTAAATTTAATTCTGAGTTTTCTTTTGTTGTGACTGTGGTTCTCAACAGACACCCTCCTTCCCCTCCTCGGCTTCCTTCCCTGTTTACCCTTGGATTTCTTTACTGTAGGAGCTGGTGGTGATGGGTGCCCCGGGGTCATTTTATTGGGCTGGGACAGTCAAAGTGCTGAACCTCACGGACAACACCTATTTTAAACTGAATGATGACACGATCATGAACAGGCGGTACACCTACCTGGGTGAGTAGCTCAGGGAGATGACAGGTAAGAAAGGGGAAATGGGCGTGATTCCCACCAAGCTCACGAATTATTGCTTTATTGGTGGAAAGAAGATGTCGTTGTCTTTTATGTCTGTGTTGTAATTCCATACGTGTTTAGCCAGGGCACCTTAATGTCTAGCCCCTCTTGCAGAAGGTAGAGAGGAGAGCAAAGGAGGGAACTGAGTTAAAACTGTGTGATTTAATTGAAAAGCTGACAGTTAAGCCTCCAGGGGAGCAAACGTTTTATTTTCTTGTTATAGCAATTGCTCAAGTTCAGATGGTCAGATACTGAATGAGTGTAATAGAATCCCAGTTTTCCAGGGCTTCCCTCTAGATGGAATCTCTACTTCCTGGTCACAAAACTGGCTGCAAATAGAAATGATAAGGATCAGAAATTATCATGACAGATGACAACCAAATACTGAAGTTTAATTAAGGGCTCAGAACAATTTCTCTTATTTTCTCAACCCTCTTAATCTTCTAGAAGGAAGATAGACACAATCTAATTTAGCAGCCATGAGGCAAGCATGACGCCAGGCTCAGGCCATGCCCATTTAGGAACAGAGGCTGTCTTTGCTTGTGCAGATGATAATTACAAGACTCTTTTCTTTAATCTGTGCCCTAAATGCTATAATTCTGGACTGAAAATGAAGCTAAATTTAGGCCTGATGATGACAAAACGATGCTCCTTCACACTCATTGCACATAACTTAAATCAGGGTACATCCCTGAACTCCTTTTTGCATAGAGAGTTACTGGGAATTTCTTGTCACATGGCAGTAGGGAGCTGTGGACTTGCCTTTTCCATCTAACTACAAGTTTTTTGCCCAGTAGCGTAGACCCAGTAATCCTACTCTGGGTCTCTGGGGCGTTTGCTCCTGTACTCACCAGCTCCTTGATGCTGTCGTCTTTTAAGCATTTACCCTGCCAGGCTCTGTGTATTATTTCTTTTAGTTTCTGAAACAACCTTATGAGGTAGCTATTATTAGTATAATATTTTCCACATTTTATAGGAAATGAAACTGAGGTAACAAAGAGGTTATATAACTTGCCAAGGTCAATTGGCTCTGAAGTAGCAAAATTGGGGTATAAACCCACAATTTTTGAGTGTAGCCTAAATGCTGAGCTGCCTCTCTTGTGTGTGGTACTGAGACAGTCCCTGTCACTGATACTGTACTCCTCACTATGCTGGGACCACACACCTTGAGAGTGGGGACATTGTCTCACATGTCTAGGACTTTGTATAGTCTCTGGTATATAGCAAGAACTCAACACAGGTTCACTGAATCAGAGAACCAAGAGAAGGCTGAAAAAAGCCTGGTTTGGATGGTGGCTTCCGGGTCCAGCACAGGTCCTTTGAACCTTAGCACCTGTGATTTCTCCCTGTATATGGAACAGAGGCCCTTATCTGCTGTAGGGATTAGCAAGGATCAGTTCAGGGTTTGTTATTACTCATAATATGTTTAAGTAATGTGAGCCCCCAGTCTGAAGAAATCAGCCACATGCTGAATAAGAATTGATCATGATATGGTGTCATCACAAAACTCAGACAGCTTATAATCACAGCATTAGGGTTTGAGGGTGGCGACAAGTTTTGAGAATATGTGGCAGCCTGCATAGAGTTTATGCTGGCCGGAGGGGAGCTTTCAGCCTTGCCAGAAAGGCTCCCAAAAAGCATGAGACATTTAGACTAAACTCAACAACCCTTTCCTTTGTTTCTTTTGCATCCAGATTCTTTGACCATCCATCCATGACAGCATCTTTTACCTTCTCTTAGGAAGGAATATGACATAATGGTTAATTGAGAGGGCTTCGCAGACAGATTGGATTTGAATCCTGCTGTGTAATCTTTGGCATGTAGTTTAACTATGTTTTGTCTATTTCCCTGTCTGTAACATGGAACAAACAATTATAACTTCTTCATGGAGTTGTTAGATTAAAAGAGATAGTGGTATCTAAAGACATATAAGAATGCTCATAGCAACTTTATTCATAATTGCTCCAAACTGGAAACAACCCAAATGCCCAGTATAACAGAGAATCAATAAAGATATGGTATATTTATACAATGGAACATTACCCAACAGTAAAAAGAAACTACTACCACTATACTCAACAACATAGATGAATATCACAGATGTGATGCTGAGTGAAGTTCTAGCGAAGGGAAACCTAATATGTAGTGACAGAAATCAGAATAGTGGCTACTTGCATGTGGATGTTGACAGGGAAAGAGCATGAGGGAAACTTCTGGGGTGATGGTGCTATGGTTATATTCACTTTATGATCTGGATGTAGTTGCATGGTTATGCACATGTGTACACATTCATTAATTTCTGTATATCAGATATATCTACTTAACTGTATGAAAATTACACCTTGAAAAGAAAAAACAGATATATAATGTTTAGCACAGTACCTGTGCTAAGAGGACACTCAGAAAGCACTCTCTCCTGTGCTGATGTCCTTGTGAACATGCCTTTTTGTGAGATGAGCCATTCCAGCATGTGAAGGCTCACGGCTGCCATTGTTCTCTGGTAGTTTATGTTCCAAGAATAACTGGAACATAGCTGTCCAGAGCGGGGATGGGCTTGAGAAACCTTTTCTGTGATGGCTATTTTACTTCCCTGCCCCTTTTTCTCAACCCTGTCCTTGTTTTCTGCCCATCCTGTTCAGGCTACGCAGTGACTGCTGGCCACTTCTCTCACCCGTCCACCACCGACGTCGTAGGAGGCGCTCCACAGGACGAAGGCATCGGAAAGGTGAGAGGAAAAGTCTGTAGAATAGCGTGGGTCAGGTAGAAGAGAGGAGCCTGCTACCCCTGTTGTAGAGGTTTACCAGCTGACTTTGACCCGAGCCTTCTCCTGGATGGCTGGGGTAAGTGATGAAGTAGTGAGAACTCCCGCAGCCCCCTTCCATTTGAGGGTGTCCTTTGAGAGCTTAGTCAATGTGAATGCTATTCACACTCTCCGTTTTCTGCACATTCCTATCCGAGGTTCTTCATGGCTGACTCTGTGTGTGTGATTTACAAGACTGACCCCTGGCATCATGGTGCCCTCCAAAGGAATGGCATCCAGTGCTGTCCACCTTTCAGTCCCCACCCTTGCAAACCCTTCCCAAGTTTGACTTTAACTTAATGGAGCCAGGTCTAGTCCCTGATATCTTTGGGGCTTTATTTATGCCCTAAATATTTCTCATGTTTATTTCTCCAATGTTTTAGAAGAAACACTGGGTTCCCAAGACTGGTTCAGTCCAAAGGCTGGACTGGGAATATGTGAGTCTCACTTTCCCTAAAAAACCCCATGGATCTGGGGCTATCTCAGTCCCTTTTGGAGTCATGGCCTCCAAGAGGCCTGAATTATGTAGAACTATGCTTGTGGTTCTTTAGCTTGCAGATTGAGTAGATCCACCTGGTCAGGAATCTGCATTTTTTAACAAGCTCCTTACATTGCCTGATGGAAAAGACTAGATAGAGGAATCAACTTTAGATTTGAGCCCCTGGGTGGACCTGTGATAGAGTCTGTCCATATCTCCTGGGGCTTAGAGAATTGAGGTCGGGATTCTGTATTGGCCCAAATGGGCTAGACCGCTGGTCATTGGAGCCTTCAGCCAGGATGTTAGGATGATCAGGGAGCTAACAAACCACACAGCTGCCTAAGCTTGACTGAGGTGTGTTCTTGAGGGTTATTTCTCTGGATCCTACTGGGCAGAGGTTAGGAGCTGCTGCTCACGTCTCTGGAGCATGCGCCTCCCTCCTCCCTAATACTAATGCTGCAGAGAAAGGTTCTTCGAAAATGAAACCAGATAAACCAGGACCCCAAGCAGGAGGAAGGAGAGGGCATGCAAATGACCTTTGGTAACCTCAAGAAAGAAGTGGGTCTTTCTGAGTCACATGAATTTGTCGCCCTGGTAGAAAGAAAACCACCAAGAGCTGTCTCCACACCAATGGAGTGTGGGGGAGGAGCCGCAGGCTGCCTGGCTTCTCTGCAGGGTTGGTGAAAATGCGTACCCCCAGCACACAGAGACACGGATGCCTCTGTGCTGATAACAGCTTGCTTTTCTCACTAGCTGCAGAAACACTTGATCCAGTTTTATTGTTTTCCTTCAGATGAGTGTGATGACTGCCTAGTCCCTGACAAGCTTTAAGACGAGAATGGTATTTATACGTGATGGATCCAGACAGCAGGGATCCTGGATCCAGTGAACAAAGAGAGAACGTAGAAATGCTTCTTTGGGTTGGAACACCTAAGAAGAGATGGGAAAACTGGTTATAGTTGACAAAGTTGTGACTATTCCACATTCCCAGGGACTGGGGCTGGTATAGACTCGATTCCCAAGGACCACAGAGATTCCCAAGGACCCCAGAATGGACTTCTCGCTTTTAGGATTTTGGTGGTTATTCATTTCTATTGTCAGGGCACAAAGGTGTTCACACTAAGATTGTGGTTAGTTATCCCATGTGAGGATCATCTGTCCTGGTTCTTTTGAGACACTCTTCCCATAAGATGTTACTTGAAAAAAAACTTCCATAGTCAAGTATATTTAGGGAGTTCAATGGCAATGATCATGTTTGCAGTGGTGATTCATAGTTTAAATGTACCTGCTAAAGGCTCTGAAAAGTTCCACAATAAAGAAATTTATGTGATGTTTAAATCTACATTTCTCAAACCAAACTTGTATTTATCCAAGCAGATCCCATGGCTCTAATATTATGTGGAATCACTTTGGGAAACTGCTTTGCCTTTAATACTCACCTCCATCCCTTTGTCTTAGGTTATGATACCTGTTAAAGCTCTGATAGGAGTGAAGGAAATATTTCAAGGAAGAAAATACTTACTTTTCTGAGAATTGGATTATTTACTAGTAATTTGGAAGCTCCTGGGTTTTATTGTGTACAGCTTCTGTAAACCCCATGGTTCAGGAGCAGTGGAGGTGATTTCTGCCACAGGATTGAAGGACACTATTTTTTTGCAGGATTGGTAAGAAGAGAGCTATGCTGACCTCTTCATTATCGTCAGCCAGTGTAAGCACACCTGCCGTGTGCCTGGCCTTTAAATAGGACTCCCAAGAGGGTGCTGATCAATACCTTTGGTCATTGCTTCCATTCTAATTAGACTTTTTTTTTTCCTTCCATAGGTTTATGTTTTTAGAGCTGACCGAAGATCAGGCAGCTTAATTAAGATTTTTCAGGCATCAGGTAAAAAGGTGAGGTTCTCGGTATAAGTGACTATTTTTTTGTTTGAGAATGTGATCATGTGGGAGTCTCTTCTTACTTTTTAGAAAATTGGTTTGGCGGTCCTGTCTGTATGTTAGTGTCTTTATCTTCTCGGCAGTGTGTGTAACCTGCAGATTCATGGGATTCATGCTCATTTTAGGAGGCATCATTGTTGCGAGATGAGTTTGCAAGATGGCCAAGTTATAGCACAGAGTTTTAAGAGGTTGTCCATTGTTTAGACACCATCATCAAAACAACTAACACACCGTGTCTGTCTGCCTTTCTCCGCCTCCATATCTGTCTCATACTCATGCATCTCCACCTCCAGGGAGATCAGGAGCAGTTGAGTCCCAGTAGCAGGCCTATTATGTTTATATAAGTGATTATTCTTAAAGGATGCAGGTAGGCAAATGCTTCTCACTGTCCCTGTCTCACCAGCCTGATGCTGTCCTCCTTCCTGCATCTTCAGCCTTCTACTGTCACTGCCATGGGGACTGTTGTCATACAAAGAAAATCCAAACAAACGTCACCCAGTTCCTCTTAGAACCTTGAAGCAGAAATAGCTCATGAGGCTGCCTTGAAGTTAGTCCTGGACGAGGTTTACCTGCCTGTGTCATCCCCACCCTCCTCCAATCCTCTCTTTGCTTCCTGAAGGTTTCTGGTATACTGCGCTATAGCCTAAAATTAAGCAAGGTAGAGAGTCCTTCAGTAACTAAGCAGTGTTTGTCATGGGCTTATCAGTCACACACTCCTTAGTGTGGCTTAGATCTGCAGGACTGTTTGGCTGAGCTTGGCTGCTCCAAGTGACACAAGTTTAGGCTGGCAGGGGTGGGGAGTAATGTGGAAACTGGTCTTGGCGGAAGCCTCAGTGGGCCCTGGGAAGAAGCATAGGATGCTCAGACGTGGGAAGGAGACTCCAAAGAATAGGGGAATGCCAGAAGGTGATTTTACCTTCTGCTACCCTGAGACAAAGGGAAAAAAAAGATTGTTTCCGTCCTGGGCCACGTGTCCCCAAGCCCAGTTCTGTTCCTGCTGTGAGTTAGAACTGCTGTTGGCCGACCTGAGATCCTTCCACATTGCTCCAGTGGTGAGCCATATTCTGAGTTCCGGAAGTCCCACTGACAAGTAGACCTTTTTGTAATTTTAACAACCTAAATATATACTTACACTTAGTGTGTAATTGTCATAACCTTTTGAATAAAAACCGTATCACCAAGCTGGGTGCAGTGGCTCACGCCTGTAATCCTAGCACTCTGGGAGGCTGAGGTGGGCGGATCACTTGAGTTCAGGAATTCGAGACCAGCCTGAACAAGAGTGAGACCAGTCTCTAATAAAAATAGAAAGAAATTAATTGGGCAAGTAAAATATATAGAAAAAATTAGTCGGGCATGGTGGCTTATGCCTATAGTCCCAGCTACTCGGGAGGTTGAGGCAGAAGGATTGCTTGAGCCCAGGGGTTGGAGGTTGCTGTG